>CM026207.1:15507068-15699568 GCA_014839995.1 Xenentodon cancila | reverse complement strand
AAGAATCTTACTGGAGGTGTGACTGCAGGTCCATCGTGGGACTATAAACTGCAAGCTAAGTCATTTTGGTTGGCAACTGATTGGACTATCAAATTAACCCTGCATCCCCTGCAGCTGCATGTTAACCAAAAATGCTCTGCTTCTCTGTTTCGGTTCTTCTCCATCACCTGAGTTCACCATGTGGTTCTTTGTTATGATAACTGCACTCAGTTGGAGCTCCCACTGAGGTGGTGTGAGTCACATATGTCTGATAAGATCAAACGCATCAGAAAAACAGCGATTCTTTTGACTGTCCCATGTAACAGTAGCATCAGTCAGAGAATGAATTTCCTTATGCTAAAGCTTCAACCTTCCTGAGATGTTTATCTAATTGATGACTTTGCCAGTCTTCTAATTGACTTCACCCCTTTGAAACAATTGCTGCTTTGTAGTTTTTGTGATGCAGAGTTGTTTTAAACTGCTGTCACTGAGTTTAAAAGACAGAGAATAAAAGAAGAAAAAAAAAACACGACCAATAATGGATCAAAAATAAAATCAGATGCAGACAAAGTGGACTTGAGTCTTTCAAGTCATTATAAACTTTACATGCTGAACATGGAATAAATGTTATTTTAACAGTGTTCTTCTTTTTTGATAGAGTTAACTGGAGGCCTGTTGAATGAGGAATATCTCAGTTATTTAAAATACTTTAAACTGTTAGATCCCAGTTTGATTGACATAATGTCAGTAATACATGTGACTTGAAAATATAACACACTCTTTCGAATCTGCCCATTCATAATGGTGTGGAAACATAAATAAATGCCTGTAATAGCCAAAGCCCCATGGACCCTGTGGAAGACTGCAGTATAGAAACTGACATAATGTTATATCGTTACAGTTTCCTCCAGATAACAGTGGCATTATTCTTTCAGAGCTGATAAAAATTAAACTCATAGAGTTTTAACCTCCTAAGACTTGGTCTAATATTTTCTTTTTTTTTTCTTAATGCTTTAGGCCCCCGCTAAAAAATGTAATATTATGAAAAAACAAAATGTTGTTTATGCACATATGTATATATCAGGTTTTAGGAGGTTAAAGGTGATTGTTATTTCATCATTCAAAAGTTACTAAATAAAGCCAGTGAATAATCAAAATGATATTTTTTGTAACTCCAGTCTGCTGAGAAAGGTAGCTCAGTTTCCCTGCTGAGGTCACAGTCATCGAGTCTTCCACGTGGGAATGCATGAGTTTGAAGCTCACCGGTTTATGAATTTACTTCTTTGTTGACGTGGATATGATATTTTGCTGATTGTGAATGCTGTCCAGGACTGTGTCGGGAGTTTAGAGAATAAATAGACCATAGTTCTGTGGAGTTTAGAGCCTCCAAACTGCCAGTGGCTTATTAAGCTGTGATGTAACTTCAGTGAAGCCTGTAGGCATTGCAAATTATTGTGGTTTGTTACATTGTCTGATTTACAGATATTGCATGCAAAACCCTTGGCTTATTCTGTTTGTGTGCAACATATTTTCAGAGACATTTTGTTTCTTAAATTTGACTCATTCTGTCCAGCACTGCAGCACATTTCTGACCCAGCTCACCTCTCTAATTGATTTGACATGCTAGATCAGATATCCTTTTCATGATAGTCAAACTTTAGTATGATAACTTTCTATGGCCCCCATTCTCGCTTTTATGGGGGGATAATGTTTCCACATGTTCTATGTCCACTGCATCATTTTAGTTCCACACACAGTCTTGCACAGAGAATAAGAACAGACTGAGCAGCTTGCTGGGGGATACTACAATTATATTAGAGTGTTAAATATAAAACAGGGGTGAAACCTCTAGCCTTGAAACCTGTATGCTTCATCAAATGGTGATGTTTATTTTACTTAACTATATCTCCCATCTGAAACACCTTATTTGTGGACATTTTCCTCATAAAAGCCCTATTTCTTTAGTATTGGCAGCAGTTATTTTTTGATTATTGTTATCTTCAGACAGTTGTGATTACACAATCATAGACAAATGATACAATTATGGGTAGGACTGCGTCGAAGACCGTCGCTTATGGTATGCAGAGTGAGTCTGTAAAATGAATCAGCCAGTAGGCAATAGCCCATAAAACTATTCCTGAGGGACAAAGAAAAAAAAAACATACAGTTCTATTAAACACGCCTAATTACTGCAATTATCACATCTTTACAAGCTTCACCAAAAAAAGAAAAGAAAAATCAAGTGATCGCTCATGTGGCTCTATGTGTCTCTAATGGCACATTTGCACGGATGTGTTATACCTCCGTGTGGCTCAGCCACGGGGCCGCGCGGCTCCTATTGTTAAATTAGCGCAACTGTCAGATGACCATAAAGAGATTTTTTTTCCCGTAAGTTTAGGTGAAACTCGTAAAAAAAAGAACACCCCCTCTTTATTACGCCAATCTCAGAGATCACTACCATTTATTTCTCACCTCCACCCCACTGCCTGCAGGATCTATAAAGTTCTGCTTTGCTCTTTATATGCGTTCTTCTCGGGCTTTTAACAAAGATAAGGCTTTATTGCTTCTTTTTAGAGTCAAAATTGTACATTTCGAAACTAAAAAAAAATCTGGGCATAATAATAACCTAAGAGTTTGTTTTTTTCTGTGGAAAAATGACGCATCTTTAGAAAGTTGACTCAAGGTGCCAGCTTGTTATTACAACAACAGTAATAATAATAATGATAATAATAATAATAACTACAACAACAATAATAATAACAATAATAATAACAATAATAAACGCCGTGATTCATTAAAACGAATTTTGCTTTCTTTGACATCCGTAATCTGAATTAAGGAAATGTGTCAGGTAATTGTGGGAATGACTGTTGTGAAGCATAGCTAATGCAGCCAGTAATACTGTTTTTTATGATTTAATGAGTTTTTAGATAAATTGATCAATTAGATTGTTATATATGAAAATATTTTAAATTGGTTATGGCTGTAGTTTTAGTAATCATTTCTGTATTTGCACTTTTCACAAGAGGACTCTTTATCACGGGGAGCATCATATATTATCAATCACATGCATGTGTTTGTTTATTAAAAGTTGTGCTTTTTGTTACAATAAAAAGAAGTTTAATGGACAGACAGAAACTTGTGACATGACAAGTTGACCTCGTGAGGCCAGTCCAAACAGAAGTGAACTCCCGCTGTCCAATCACAGCGTTCCTCCTGCGCCAGCACGTCCGGGTCTGCAGCCAATCAGCGCATGCAGCGCGGAGTCAGAGGGGACAGCGACCAGAGATAAAATGTTTGACTTCCATCAATCCTTTCAGAACATCTTCTAAATCCTCCCAGAGCTGTCAGAAACCTATACATTGATTTAAAGTCACCCCACATCCCAGAGGGACCCCTGGATCGCTCTCGCCCACCTGCTCTGAGGCCCCGATTCAGCTTCTCTCCTGCGAGGCAACCTGTTACTCGACGAAAAGGAGACTAACACCCCCGCGGCTGTATGTACAAGTAAGATCGAACTGAGCCGAACCAAGAACAGGCGGACTTAAAATCTGATTGGAATTAAAGGAGACAAGACAAGAGGTAGCGTCATTAAAACTGTTACCTGACAGAAAGTCGGGAATCATGACGGCGCTCGCAGGAGGTTTACCGAGAATGATGAGACCAGCGCCGCACCAGAACTACCCGCGGGGAGGGTACTCCCTGGAAGGTAAGAACGCTCCACTATTTGTCCCTCGTAGTCTGGGAATGATTAAAACTTTGATATAACTTCAAAGTTATATCAAAGTTATATCGAAGTTATATCGATTTTGTCAAAGTTGACAAACTCGATTAAGATCTTGCAAAAAAAGTAAGTCTTAATAGTGGAAACATCAGTTTAAATCTATTTTTCTTTCGTAACAGAAGATGGAGAATGTTGATCTAGATTAAAATACTAATGGTAAATAATTTTAAAATCATTTTAAAATATTTTTTTTCTGGTGCTCAGCTGAAAATAAAAGTTTTGTTCATTGCATTGCATTTTACGATTTTATCTGCTCATAGTATATCACATTATGAGCTGTTCCAGACGACTAGGAGACGTTGTTTAGAAGACGTTCTGATATCCCGGTAACTCGCTCCTTGGTCTGCAGTCTCTACTCCGTTAGGACAGGGTCGGGTCAACCAGCTCGGCGGCGTCTTCATAAACGGCAGACCTCTCCCCAACCATATCCGACATAAAATCGTGGAGATGGCCCACCACGGTATCCGACCGTGCGTCATCTCCCGTCAGTTGCGGGTTTCCCACGGCTGCGTCTCCAAGATCCTGTGCCGATACCAGGAGACGGGCTCCATCAGGCCGGGAGCCATCGGAGGCAGCAAGCCCAAGGTGAGAGATGCATTCTTTGCACAATCGAACCAGCAGCGTGTTTCAGAAGGGTGCCAGCTTTGTAACTGCTTTAAAATCTGACCTATTTTTGCTAAGTGGCAACAGATTTCCCAAATATAGAATTCGAGGCTGTATTTTATCAGGTTAACTTCGAATTGTCTTAATTTAACAACGAACATTTTTTTTCTATTTAACAAAAAAGAAAAGGAGAAGACATTAAACATACGATTGAAAGCATGAGACCCAATTAAACTGAGAAAAAGCCTTTTGGTTACAAAATAAATATAAACATGAAAAAATATATATTATATTATATATTTATTGTACTATATTTTTCTGTCTCTTGTAATGTAACTTGGCGCGTTTTTACGCCAAAGCAAAGCGCAACTCCAGAAGTGGACAAGAAAATCGAGGAGTACAAGAGAGAAAACCCCGGCATGTTCAGCTGGGAAATTAGAGACAAACTACTGAAAGATGGGATTTGCGACAGGAACACCGTCCCCTCAGGTAGGCAAAGTTTGGAAAAGGGAATGTTAGGAAAATATGCTGCAAATGCTAAAATGTACTATAGGAACAGACCATTTCAGTAAAAACATTTTCTTCTTCAAATAACATGTTTTTTTTATCCCCGTTTCTCTCTATTGATGGAGAATTTTGACTTATTTGCTTTCTTTAAGTTGTGCAAACGTTTCCTTGTTTCTCAGTGAGCGCCATCAGCCGCATTATGCGCTCCAAATTCGGCGGAGTTGGTGAGGATGAGGAGGAAGAAGATGAGGTGGTGAAAAGGGCGATGGATGAAAACGAACCGCGGACAAAGCACAGCATCGACGGCATTCTGGGAGACCGATGTAAGTTCCACATTTGTTTTATTTCTTAACAGTTCCTGAACAAGCTGGAAATGAAATTACGCATGTGATTTTGATCGGCGTTAGTTTCCTTTTGTTATTGGGTTGTTTAGCCTCCGTTTGCTGTTTATTGCACATTATGGTGTTCAGGTTTTTCTGGTGAATTGAGGTACGGATTGTTTGACAGAAAAATGCAACTTTAATTAATTTAAATTACTACGTAAACGTTCATTTTTATTTAGGCTATAAACCCCCCCCCCCACCCCCCAAAAAAACAAAAAACTCAACACTTTAATTATCAGGTGCTTTTACTCACACGCACGGGCAGAGTTAACCAATAAAGCCTTATTTTTTTTTAAATCAAACATTTACTTAACTTCCAAGCCTGAGAAACTTTTTTTTGACACTTGATCGGACGCTGGAGGATGAACATCAGGGCACAAAGCATGGAGAGTCCATTGAGACTCACACCTCAGTTTGAGGCGCACAAAAGCCAATCTCAGTGGTGTACAAAAAGATGCCAGAGCTTTTCAAAATGGGGAAAGAAAGGGAGAGAAAAACTGCACTGACAAAAGACCGGGAGAAGACATTATGAACCCGCAATGAGCGATGAATTATTCAGGGAGATCAATAGACCCAGTGCGGCCTGGTTTGCATTGCGCAAACAAATCCCAATTTTTGTTAATCTCTTGTGGCTCAAAGTTTGCATTTTGAGGGGGGGGGGGGCAACAGATGGAACAATGTACTAAAACGTCCAGAACAACACCTGTTGATTTATGACCTGTTGCTGAGGAAAGGAAAAGCTGAGATAAAATACCGAATGTAGTTCGTTATTGATTATTAGACTTTTAGAAGGTCCGTACGTTTTTTTTTCTGTTTACATTTTTTGTTTAAAGTTGGTCAAGCAGTCACTTTTAAGAGTAGCTTAACTATTTTCTGGAGGATTAAATAAACCAAGTTTTGAATGTGGTTACAGACATGACACGACTTTCGAGACACTCACATGAAACTGGAACGGTTGTGTTTCTTTTACGCACCGAGCTTTGTATCTGGGCTTTTTCTTTGTTTTTGCGCAGCGAGCGTGATCCCTTCAGCCAGCGAGCGCAGGGAAAATCTTCTACTCACTAGATTAAATCCAAACCTTTTATTTATCTCCACTTTCATCTCATACAAAGTCCGCCCCTTTCCTTTGCGCCTTGGGCGCACACATTTAATGCGGTGTCTGCGCCGGGCACTCCCCACTCCCTCTATGGTCCACCGTAGCGGGACACGTTCACGCCAAGCCACGAAGTCAGTACGTTTCAGCGCAGGACACCTATTCTGATTGGAAATAAAGTAATGCACCGTTACTTTTTCTTACTCAGATTTCTCTTGTTGGCTACCCTTGAACTTTGAGGATTGTGGTTGATAGAATTGCTTAAAATGTAAAAAAAAAGCAGTTTGATACAGAAAGAAAAATTCCCTCTCTTTCTCTCACTTTCCTTCTCTTTCTTTCTTGCTTTCTTTCTTTCTTTCAAAGGAAATTAAATAACATTAGTCAAAATCTTATAATGCAAACAGCTAAGATCACTTTCCCCCATTGATACACAGAACAATACTGTTTCACTCCTGCATCCCTTTGTGGAAGTAGTTGTTGTTTTTCTCCTTTATAGCCCTTCATTAGAATGTGAAAAGAGTGGTTTGGGGACTGAGAGAGTGTCTTCTGGCCAAATATTGATTAAGTAGGTGTTTGCAGAGGCTATTGTTGTGGCGTGGAGAGGCCTGTTGCTCTCTGCCCCTTTCTCCTCGACCACTATTGTTGGCTTTCCTAAAGTGCTAAGATCAAAGCTGACTCATTTAGATTTATTTGTCTGGGAAAGGGAGTCCTAAGGCTTGTGGGATAAAGTATAGAGGCAGCAGCCTCTGCATGGCATTAGCAAGTTCCTGGAACATTGTGGGCAGAGGATACTTACTGGCATGTTCATAATGTCAAGCTGAATTATGGAAGTAGAAAGAACTTAAAACCATAATGCATTAATCACATTTGTTGGTATATCTACATAATTATCTGTGTTTTTATTAAATCATTTCATTGTGCAGACAGTGCTAGGAATTTGTTCTTGCCATTGGGACTGATTTAATTGATCACATCCTCTATTTATTACTGCCAGCACTCTAGTCTTTAGCCTCATTTAACTAATTAAAGTAACTAAAGTCATAAAAGAAAGGTAGTCACTCTTGCAGGATCTATTTATGGCAGGAGGGGGTGAAAGGCAGAAAGAAAAAGAAGACGAAGAAGGGGAAAAGAAAAAGCTCAGAAATACAAACAGTCAAAGGGATAACTTTTCTCCAAAGGGAGTCCTGCAGTGCCTAAATGAATGAGCGCAGTTCTTTGAAATCTGCCATGGTGAACGCAGTCAACATGTAATAATTGGTTTCATTGAGGTGCATTCCAACAATCTGCTGCCATTCTCCTGCCTCTATTGTCCCGAGGCAGGCAAATAGCCAGAGGGACAGGAGGAATCAAGTGCTGACAAAACATGAAAGATTTAGCTGCTTTTGTGAAAGGAGCTGAGTGGGACTTTGTTTGTGTAAATAAACTGGGTTACTGACTCCCTGGGATTCTGGCGTGGATTTCGAATGAGGGAAATTATTACAGGAGTGAGGAGAGCAGAAAGATTTGGGTTTTGTCGTGCGCTTGCGTTGTAAAGCGGTCAAAACGTGCATGTCACACGCGCTCAGCTAGACACGAGGAGGAACGTTAACATTGACGAACATTTTTTGGGTTTTGGGTTTTGTAACATTTATTCTCATGAGATACAATCAGGTGCACAGCTCTCACACACAGCAAGCAAATTCATCTGCAGATATGTCCATACTCCCAAATATAAACACTCAACATTTTCTCTGTCTGTGCATGTTTCTCAAGCTTTTCTCACTCTCCTAAAAAAAAAAAAAAAAAAAAAAAAATAAAAAAAAAAAATCCACGCTGGCTAATCTGCAACTGAATGCAGACTCTATGCTTCATTAAAGCCTCTTTCTGTGTTGGCACCCACATTGTGATCTCCCCAATATTAATTCAAAGGACAATTAATGAATGCTGGCCAACTTTGAAGTGATGGGCCGCAGTCCTGCCCTGAGCCGGCCCCTCAGCGCTGATGTACTCTCCGCATTCTCCCCACTAACCCCAGAGACACAGCGAAGTGACTGAAAGAGAAGCAACAAGCAATAGAAGGTCAAGGAGAGGAGCCCCGGCAGAGAAAGAGCTCTCTATTTCCTTGGAAGTATTAGCCAAGCAAAACTCTGTGATGGGAAGGATAAAAGAGTGCGAAGAGAAAAGGGTCGGGGGCGAGGGGACTCTGCAAAGAGGAGCACAATGGGATGGTTAATTGAGTAAAACCAGACAGTGTTGTCAATCACTTAACTTTGTTTAGCCTCAGTTTTTGCAAAGTTGTTTCATCCAGCACGTTGCACATTACAGACATTCCTGCACAATTCACTTGCTGTTTTGATTATCAGTGTTTTGTTTTTTGTTTTTTTGCTTTTTTTACCAAAAAAAAACAAGACTTTTAAGACTCTGTTGCACACACTGAATATAAAAAAGTTAATGAAAACAGAGAAAAAGACTATTAATCAGCATTTGCAGGGTAAAAAAAAAGAAAAAAAAGAAAAGTAAAGCATGGAATGTGATGATGGTTTTTTCCCTGCCTGATGAGTTCTGTTGCGAGGTCAGTAGCGAGGCCGTTTTCACTGCAGCGCTGAGCAGTCGCTGTGAAGGGGTCAGGGGCCAACCGAGGGTCACTAGACTGTTAAAACTATCAGGCCCCGGGAAAAGGAGGTTACGATAATGTTTGGCAAAACTTGTCAAACGACAGACTAATATCAGGATGTCACACCACGGACTCAGTGGGGGTTGGATAGCTTTCATTTCTCATTGTGTACACTTCCACAGGTTTTGCTGCTTTTTTGACTTGTACTGGCTTCTCTGAATGAGGCGCTTGTTTGGCTGTGTGTTTCTCCTCAATGAGGCAGGGCTGATGCTGCGCTCTGCTAGTTAGTCTCTGTTTGACTGGAACGTGTGGCAGACTGGCCTGTTGCTGCGGCCCTGCGTGGGCTCTGTGAAGCCGCTTTGTCCCTGCCCCGAGGGTGGAAATGCCACCGTGAAACTGTCACCTAACGGCACCGCGGTGGAACTAAATGATAACCGCCGCACAATGGGCACACATAAAAGCCACGCAGGGCCATTTGTGGCTTCCTGTCACCGCACCAGTGTTACACAGATACATCTTTCAACTTCATATCACTTGCTATTTCTTTGTCTGTTAAGTGCCAACCTCTTTTGCTTATTCACTCAATTTTTTCCCCGTCCATCACATCATCATCTCACTCTTTTTGCTTTCTATCAAACCCCTCCTTCTTTCTCAGGCAGCTGCAGGTTCCCGGGGTCTCTTTAGCAAGTCAAGTGAGCAGCCCACTCACTCCCATTTTTTCCCTTAACTGTTAACCCCAGCTGAGTCTATAAGCTGTCAGTTAACCATTCTTTTCCTCCAGTGCATCTGCTCGCTCTGGCTCTATGTGGCAAGCTACTATTTTATTCAGTGGCTGACTTCCACTGTGCCCTGTGGCCTGAAAAGGCCCGATCTACTTCCCTGGGCAAATAGCTAGTTCATTTGTCTCTCCTGCCCTTTGTTTTGCGTTGCAAACACATGTCACCAGCTCAATTACCTTCTCTATTAACAGCCCTTGGAGGACGGGCGAGCCTGCCCCTACCAAGACAAGGCTATAAACAGCCCCATATGCTCCACTTCTCTTTCTCTCTGCAGCTCTTCAGCACCATTTCCTTCATTTTTTTAAATCTCTCTCATCTCTCTGAGTTTAGCCTCTCTCACATCACCTGTCACACTTTCCATTTCTCGTTTTGTTTGTAAATTTAAGTTATGTGTCTAAATCAGTGGTCAAAAGTGAGCGCAGGCAGACATGGTTGTGCGTGAAAACGTGTGACGGATATGATTGCGCACATGTCCAAAATGTAGTAGTTTCACTATAAAGCTTCAGAAAATGGAAGATGCGAATGCTTTGCGGAGAGCAACTTTCATTCAACTTGTTGCCATCTTTAAGCATCTATTTATTAATATCTAATCCCAGCTAAAAGCCTTACCAGCTGCATCTGACAGGAAACTCTCCTTGTAGAGTTTAACACTTTTTGACACTCTCGCGTAGCACAAAACACGAGCATGCTGCATTTTTCAAAAAAAAAAGATTTGAAAATACTTTGAAATTGTTGTAATTTCATAATTTTTCTGCAACTTTTTCAGACAGTCGCACATAATCACATAGTGGGCATAGTGCTATTTTGAAAGACAGAGGTTAGTATGCAGCGATTTCAAAGCCCGGAAAATGAGCTACTTTTACAGTTTTTTAAGCTTTCATTGTGAACCCGCCACGTTTTGTGGACGTAGATACACATTTTGCTGTGAGACTGCTGCAGCCTCTGCATGTCTCTTCATATTAACATCTCTTCAAGGGATGGGGGAAGCGGGAGTGACTGCTTGCCAAGACGAGTCCTGGCCGCTGTCGTCTAAGCAATAAACAAAAGCAGTCTCTATCCTCACAGTTGGAATCCTCTCTCGTTCTCTCTTTTTTTTTTTTTTTGGCCTGTTGGAGGCTCTCCTGCCGCAGGTGAAGCTAATGGAACTGGACGTCCCCCAGGTTCACATCTGTGACCCTCTCAAGTTTATCTTTCCTGCCTGTCAGTCTTCGCTCTTGATCAATAGGTGGTTCTGTTTACATTGAGAAGCAGGCCTGTAATGCTGTGCCTTCCATCGTCATGACAACAGCGTTATAAAATGTGTCGGCGTGCATATCTGTTGATGCACTTGTTCTATTTTCACTTTTAAGTAGGGGAACCTGTTGATTTCACTTGTTGAGTACTTAATAAACAAAATGTAATCTCTTATCCAAACTAACTTATAAATACTTATCATGAATCTTATTTTGCTTTGAAACAAATTTTCCAGGGATTGTTTTTGGGTAGGCTCAATCTCCACTTAAGGGATAATAATCTATCTTCCATTCAGATTTTTTCACCGCCATACCCAAAGCTGTGAGCAGCAGTCATGTATCTTCTGCTCCCCATTGCTTTAGCCACAGCGTAAAATGTGATTTGGGTGTTTAAGTATGGAGGTTGAAGCCTCCCTTTGTGAGCTCACTATCCTCTTCTTTCATTGTGGGGAATGTGTGGGAACAAACTTGCTCCTGCATCATCGTGCCTTAAATTGATCCACAGCAGTGTAAGAAATGCTTTTGAAAGGGTCAAAGATGTTGATGTGGCGATGGGTGAGTATACAGAAAGAGACAAGTGAATGGATGAGATGGAGTGGATAGGACAGGTCCCATTTGTGGGAATGATCCGAACCCCCACCCACCAACAACAACCAACACCTCCTCCTTCTCTCTCCAGCATCATCCTCAGGTACCTCCAGCCTTCCATCTCCTCTCCATGTCAGCCATTCGACATCCCATCCCCCAGTATTTCTGCCCCTCGGGCCACGTAAGGAGGGGATGAAGGGGTGCTCCCCTGCTGTGCCCCTTCACAGCCCCCAGTGGCCCTTCTCTGGACCCCTTTATGCCCCCTCTCCCTCCCACTGCTCATTCCCCCACTCAGGCCTTGGCTCTGTAGCCCCCATCTTACCCTTCAGCCCCCACCACCCCCCCTCCACCCCCCACCTCCGCCCCCTTGTCTTCCCTCCCAACTCCCCTGCTGGGCAGGTGACAGGCCCCTGAATGCGGACCCAGGCGTCCCTGATGGCTCCTACAGATGGAGCGTGGTAATCGGTCCAATAGAGCCCTGCCACAGGCTTTTCCTTGCTAAGATACAAAGGCTTGGCCACATCACTTTTAGTAAAAGAAAAAAAAAATCCTCCCCAAAAAAGAAAGAAAAAAGATAGTGTAAGAGGAAGAAGAAAAAAAAAGACAGAGCAAGCTGGAAGATGACAAAAGCAACCCTGTCATTTAAGGGGAAGGCTAGTATTTTTTTTCTGCAGTTACTAATAATAAAAACAGGGAAGAGAAAAAAAGAAAGACAAAACAAAGGGGGCAGCAGAGGAAAGATCCACCCCCAACCCTGTTGTTAACATGAGTTACAGTGCAAATGGGGGGCTTTCTCCCCAGAAGAATTTTATGAGCTCTCCTCACCTCCCTTAGGAATCTTTGCTACCATTCACCCTTTTTTTTTTCCCTCTTTCTGGTCTTCCGTTATTAAAGTGGTCATGGCATTCATTATATTTTACTTTGCTTTCTTTTTTTCTTCTAATATTTTCTTTACATGCTTTTCACGATGCAAATTGCATTGAATAATTCAAATACTGTAGTTGCAGTATTTACAGGAAAGGTTTTAACGTCCTGATCCTGATGTTCGTGTGGTAGCGTGGCTTTCTTCTTGTGCACCTGTTCTCCTGTAAAATTTGCTCCTATTGGTCTCATGTCCTTACATAAACAAACCACATCCTAAACTCTTACTGCATGTTCCAGGAGTATTGAAGCATCCAGCCTATCCCCAGTGAGCCTATGTGCCAGCGTGGCGCCCCTAGTTCAAATGTAATAAAGAGCTCTTCTCAGCATCAGAGTCTTGTTTGCCGGCGGTCCTTTGCACAGCAGCATTCCCAGAGGCCAAATCTGTGTGTAATGCCTGGTCAGACACACACTGGCAACCAGTGCAAACATTTCCTGCTTGGCTCCAGAGGCTCCAAGGCAAGGGGAGATCCCTGTGTCCCCCCTGACGTCTGACTTGGCACTTTTTAATTAAAGCTTTAAATCTGAAGGGCAGTGGGCAGTCTGAGGCAAACAGACAAACTTCAGTCCACCGCTGACGCCTTTCTCTTGCTTACACCTGTCTCTCTGCTTATTTCTTCTTTCTTAGCTTAGGTGTTTGCTGCATAGTCTGAGTGTGGAAAAGGTGCAGTGAACCCTCCTGATGAAGTGTGAGAGGTCACTGTGGGGTGGATTTGGTAGTGGATTACAATTCAGTGTTTTTTTTTCTCCATCTGTGTCTGAAACATTGTCTTAACCTACATTCACCGAGCGAAAGCTTATAGTCCAGACGCAGCAGATGCATGTTTATGAGTGTGCAGAGATGGGGGATCGCAGATGTATTGTTGGACAATAGAAGGCTGTCACGCTACTTTGTGGAGCCTAATCATTATTTAATAGTCGGGTAACCTCGCTCTGAATGCAGAAATAGTCCTCTGTCTCTAGTTTCAAACCTTCATTGATTCCCGTCTTCTGCTGAATTAGATCCCTATAGATGTTTCCCAGCTACCCAGACACTCTCTCTTGCCCTCAACTGAACAAACAGATTAAGAAGCACCTGCAAAGAGCCGCCTTCCCTGCGCTATGGGATGCTATCATCAGAGCACACAGCATGGCCAAGACTGGCAGAGACACAGTGTCCCAGGCAGTAGATGCCCTGGAGAGATCTAGTCCTTTTTAATCCATGTTCAAGCAGCCTCTGGCTTTTGATCCCCACAGGAACCACTGAAGAGTTTAAGCGAGCAGGAGGACACAATCTAAAGTGGCTCTACACCATGTGTTGTACTCAGCATAATCTATTGTCTCAGATCTGCCTATTGTACCACAGCTTAGAATTCACTACAAAGTTGTATTATGTGCTGGCAAGGCTCCTCAGAATGGGGAAGTAACCCTGTATTTGTTTTGCGATCCCAGCCAGTCACTCGGATGAGGGGTCTGATGTAGACTCTGAGCCAGGCCTGCCTTTGAAGAGGAAGCAGCGCCGCAGTCGCACTACCTTCACAGCGGAGCAACTTGAGGAGCTGGAGAGGGCCTTCGAACGCACGCACTACCCTGACATCTATACACGAGAGGAACTGGCGCAGCGGGCCAAACTGACAGAAGCCCGAGTTCAGGTTAGGCACGCATACGCATCTATACCACAAGCTCAGTATCTTGGAGACTGACTCTCCACATCTGAATCTTGATCGTCATTTCTGTTTGCCACATCGAAACGAGATTGTCTTGAGATGTTGAAGCCACTAGGGATGTAGTCCTCCCAGCCCTGACCCCAAATTCTGCCCCTTTGTTGCTCATACAGACACACTCGGACACAGCTTTCTATTTTTGTCAAATATGTTGCTAAAAAGGGGCTATGTGAAGAGTAAGATAGCTGCCTGATATAAACTTTAATAACCATAACACCCCTTCGGCGATATCCAAACCCTGTGACTTTAAGTAGCACACAAAGATGTGGTTTCACTGCATTCTACAGATGTTAAGATCTTTATCTGTTTAACTCCCAGTAATGAGTCAGAGAGGCTTTTCACACATAGAAATTCACTGAGCTGGTACAAAGCACACTCACAAATAACAAAGAACACACGATTGTTGTTCAAGTTAAGGGATGCTGTCCTATTTGAAGATAAAGAAACGTCTTTCATGCTTGCTTATGTTCTTTTCTCAGGTGTGGTTTAGCAACAGAAGGGCCAGGTGGAGGAAGCAAGCAGGAGCCAATCAGCTGATGGCTTTTAACCATCTCATACCCAGCGGTTTCCCTCCATCAGCTATGCCAGGACTGCAGCCTTACCAGCTGTCAGAGAGCCCTTACCCACCAACTTCTATACCCCAAGGTGGGCACAGCTGACCCGATCCAATTATACATCTACCTAAAACTCATTACGATGTTTCAGCTAAGCAATAATAACCTTACAGTGAAATCAAATTGCGCACATTTACAGCAATAACTTTTGTTTCAAGCAGCCTCGGAGCAGCCCAGTACAGTTCACCGACCCCAGCCGCTGCCACCCACCTCCGTCCACCAGAGTGGGCTCAGTTCATCAGCAGCTTCCCAGGACGGCGGCTCCGCGTACTGCCTGTCCTCCGGACGACACGGCTTCACGGGATACACGGACAGCTTCGTGGCTCAGACAGGACACACCAACGCTGTCAATCCCAGCATCAGCAACAGCCTCTCACCACAGGTTAGTTAATGCATCCAATACATCCGCACACGATCTGCCTATAAAAAAAAAAAAAAAATGTGTGCACTGATCTGCATGCATCACTCCAGTAAGCAGAAGCAGAAGGCCAGCAGCCTTCACCATATGGTTGCACAACAATACACACAAACACAAAACCACTTCTGTCTGACCCAGGTGTCATTGGTCTTACACTGATGAAATCTTGCTGTGTAGAAGAGCTCGGTAGCTTTTCATATTTGTTTATTCTGATGGATAGCTTGATGAATTTAAAAGGTGGCCAACGTCAGTCTTTGGAGAGGAAGCGACAATCAGACATGAGGAAGGATGTATGGATGTCAGATGATGACACAAATCAAAACTGAAAAGACAATTATGGTCGATTACACAGTCATCAGTGTCCATCAGTGGCTCCCTACCAGCCCCAGAAGATGCACTAACAGGCGTAAAACGAGCTTTTAACTGCCACAAAGGGTGGCCGGCCCATGTGCAATGCATGCTGGGTACTAATTCCCATGAGAGAGAATCTCAGACTCCTGTTTTGCACAGATAAAAAAAAAAAAAAAAAAAATAGCCTCAGGCAGGGTTGTTGCTATGTGAATGCTAAAAAATGAATAAATTGTAAAAAAAAAAAAAAAAAAAAAAAAAAAAAAAAAGAATAGCTTTGTGTTGGCTGCCAGGGTGCAGAAACAGACAGTAGCTGGAAGCACCATTGAGTCTGAAACTATAATTGACTGCTTTGATGCACGAGTACCAGTTATAGACTAGATTTACCCCCCCCCCCCCCCCCAGTAATTACCCACATATGCTTTTAAACACTTCTAGTTTTTAACTAGAAGTGATACAACATATGAGTGGAAGTAGCTGATGGTTTTAAATGGCTCTGCTCGTGTTTAATTTATACATCTACTTTGCAGAAGCATCACTAGTCGGCACACAAGTGTCTGCTTCTTCACTCTCTCACAGGATCACTGAGCAACTTCAACTCTAGCAAAGAGGTCAAAGGTGGCGTGGCCTCGTGCATGGTTTCAACATTAACCTTAGTGGGCAGCTCGGTACAGAATGAATGTGTCATGTTGAAAATCGGACAGCATGCCTTGAATGTTTTCTCTGTCTGGGATTGCAATCACTGAATGTTCCAGTGTCTTAATTGATTGGAATGAAGTAATCTATCCCCTCCTAACAAAGTGTGTAATTCATGCAAATGAATCACTTTGTTGGCTAATTTGTTTTAATCCATGTATTCATTGCAGCTGTTTGAATGTATATTGCATTGCAGCTTTCTCCATTTCAAATGATGATAGAATTAATTTCCTGATTTTAACTTAATAAGGGAGAGGAAATGAGAAGTGATTAAATTCTGTGACATTGATAATGCACAAGGACCTATTTGCACTTGGAAAACTTTAAGAGCTTCAGTTTTTTCAGACTGCTATAGCTTGGTTAATTTTGTACAAATCCCTCACAGGAATTATGCCCCAAGTTATCTGCACTCCAAATTTGTCTATGAAAGCTATGCTGCTCTATCTCCTGTTCTGTATTCATCAAAAGATTCATCTAAGTCCAGATATGGTTGCGCAGGAGCAACATCCAATGAAATTTGCTTTAGATCAGCGATTTTCTTAGCTCTTCATTGACTGTAGCAGCCAGGCCACTTGCTTTCCCCTGTCTCTGGCGTCTCAGCGCTGATATGGTGCATACCAAAGCAATCCTTTCTCACCAAGTAAGCAAGCGGCCAGGATTTGCACTGCCATGAGACCTAATCCCCGGAACAACCTCAAAACAGACACAGCGTCGGGAACTGCTGCCGTTTTAGTTGCAGAGGGAAAACGCACGTTTGCACGAGTGTGTAGACTGGACGCAAACTCAGAAAAAGCATGGACATACCACACAAACTATCATTTGTGCATGTGTGTTTTGATGCAAGTAATGGAAAGTGTTTTGTGTTTCAAGGCGGGGCACCGAACTGGAAGGAAAAAAAAAATCTTTGTTAGAGTTACTAGAAAGCTGTTAATTATAAATAATAATGAAAATAACAACCAAATATTTTAAAACATGTTAATTTTACTCTGTGTAATAATGAAATTGACTTTTGTGCATGGGTATTGTATGGACATCTTTTGTGCAAGATATCCATACAATAAACAAATTTAAACACAAGAGAATTGTGTTTCCTACAATATATTGTAAAAAAACACAAATCCCCACCAGTGAGATAAATAATGGTTAGGTAATAAGCTATATTGCTGCTTTGACCAGATATATGAGGCCAGATCGATCAGATTAAGTGTAAATTACTTTCTTTAAAGACCCCTGAGGTAGCCTAAGCGTGCTTACACGTATATGTGCATGCACCACTTTGCATTACTTAACCTTCTCTCTGTTTCTAAACGATTTGCTTTTGGTCTCAGCTTTTGCTCCATTTTCTTGTGCATAGACTGTAACTCTTGTTCTCTCTTTCGCTCTGTTTTTTTTAGACATTTTCATGACTTTGCTTCTCACGCAAAGCCTCGTGCAGCTGTTCACAATGTATCATCGATACCCCTGCAGCTCTGACACTGGAACAAAAAAAAATGCTCGCTACACATGCACGCCCATCCACATACACCTTCTGTCGGATGCACTATTCCACATGTAGGCAAAGCAAGCTCTGATACACACTCCCAAAGACACCCTCCTCCCCCCCCCCCCCCCCCCCCCCCCCCCCCCCCCCCCCCTACGTACCCTTTGGCCTCTTTACCCTGGCTTCGTGAGGACACGGTGATTTTGGGGCACGACTGATTCAACAAAAGAAAGTTAAAGAGATATAACTCACTGATTTATACATAGAAAGGTGGTTTACTATAAATTCAGATTAGACATATTCTTGTTCTTGTTTTATGTATTCTGTTTGTAAGAAGAAGGCTTCAAGATCACCCTGTCATAACGATGAGAATATAAATATATTCTTCAATCTACTTCCATAAATGTGACAGGATAACTCTTGCAGAAATCACTAGTGGGATAAAGGGTGCAACTCTTCAGCTACTGTCAGCTTCCCAGTTGGTCAAGCAGAGTAAGGAGAACCACATGTGTGAGGAAAGCCAGTGATAATATATTTCTGACAGGCAACAAAGAGATGGCTTTTACGTTAGCCCACCAGAGTGGAATAACCAGATGCCAGTTGAAGTATCTGATTTACATAAAAACTACAACAAGGAGAGCATAACATTTTGACCAGCACGTTATGAAATGGAAATAATGTATTTTAACTTCACATGCTGCATATTACAATAACCCATTTCTACTTTGTATCTTCCATCAGGTGATGGGCTTGTTGAACCCAAGTGGAGTACCACATCAGCCCCAAAGTGACTTTGCCCTCTCCCCACTGACTGGAGGCCTGGAGCCCAACGGAGCCATGGCTAGTAGCTGTCATGGTTCCCAGCGCCTGGAGGCTCTTCCTAGTTTGACCAGCATGCCCACCCTGCCAAGCACCCAGTCTTACTGCCCACCCTCCTACACTTCACCAGCCTATGCCGTAGACCACCACCCTTCCTACCAGTATGGACAGTACAGTCAGAGCAAGGTACATGCTTTCATATTTTGAAGTGTTTACTTAAATTGCGTTGTCACACAGATTCGTAGTGACTGTTTAAAGAGAGGTTATGCCATTCTGTGACCCCTGTGTTCTGTGTGATTTAGTTTAGATTTTCTGAGCCACAGCCCAAGTTAATTGCACAGGCCCCTCTGATGAGGGAGCTTCTCAAATCGCCCAGCAAGGAGCACCGGTGGCGAGGTTCCCTCAGTTTACATTACCATCATCAGACTCCACGTGGCCCAACGCTTATCCCAACGCACACATTTTCACTCACTGTCCTTTCATGACCCCATGTGATGAGCTTGCCCATCAAATCCACAGTATAGCTCACCAACCCATGCAATGACCCCTGTGTAATGACGATAGCCGCCCAAAATGAAAGGAACAACTTCCCAAAGCGTGTTTGACAGGAGGGAGGCGGGGTGTGCGGGTTGGAGTGGTCTTCTGTTGAGGGCTGATATGAGGTACACTACCACATGTTGACCGGCCCATCAGTGCCAACATCTTGATGTCATTAATTTAGCCAAACTTAGGAGAACCCACATGCAGCTATTGGGGGTCTGGATGAATGTGTATGCGAGCGCAGGTATGTGTGTATAAAAGTAGAGTAAGAGGCTCTTTAACAGGGGGCGATTATGGCCTTTGGCAGGCCACAATTAGAACCATCTGTCCCACTGGAGGTCATATTTAGAGTTGTTATTGATCAGTAAAGCAGTGCCAGAGATCCAGGCTCAGGCTCATTGAAAGAGAGTCTCACAAGCCGTACTACGTTCTG
Organism: Xenentodon cancila; assembly: GCA_014839995.1. Classification (NCBI taxonomy): domain Eukaryota; kingdom Metazoa; phylum Chordata; class Actinopteri; order Beloniformes; family Belonidae; genus Xenentodon; species Xenentodon cancila. The sequence goes on along the minus strand of CM026207.1, from coordinate 15,680,055 downwards.
GTAATGTGAGGAGATATTCTCAAAGCATTTTACCTTGTCTTTTAAACCATTTGTTCAGATGAGGGTGTAGCGGGTGTAGAAAATACGCTTGAACCCTTTTTTTGTTTTCTCCTGTCCTCCTCAGGTGCCTTTCATTTTATGAAGCTGCCCCCATGGCCTGGACAAGACGCCTGCACGGCTGCTCTGACACTCACCCTAGAGAGCACTGCCACCCACTGCCTTTGCCAACTTCCCCAGCCTTGATGACATCAGGACAGGGCATGTGGGGTGGGAACTTATTACGGTGTTCTCCTTCAGGAAGAATGGGACCCTCTTTGGATGAACATGTAGTGATGGTGACGAAGCGGGTGGAGCAGAAAAATTAAGGACCAAAGGCGCCGCTTCTTCTGTTATCTGACACATATGTGTCACACCATGTTCCTAGGACCAAGCTGCACAGAATCTTTTTCTGTGCTTTTAGAAGGAAAAGAAGAGGCAGAGAAATGGGCAGATGCAACCAAGACCTTGTTTTTGATTTCTGTAATACGTTGCTGAGATACATGTTGAGATTCCCCTGTGGCCCAAGGGGTAAGGGTGAGATGAGGACATCCTTAAAAGAACCACAGCGCTGTTTTAAGTATGTCATCATCACAAGACCGTAGCACGGTGATATCAGCTGTACATTGATGTATGTACATGTGACATTTGACGGAAAAAACATGAGAGGGCATGAGGAAAATCAGCAAGAAAACACGAACTGAAGCCAAGTGGAGCCAGTCAATCCACTGCAACCCAAAGAAAGTGCAATACATTCATACCTCATATGCTGTAAGTCGACAACGATCACATGTCTCTCATTATGTCCTCAAAGGCCTGCTCTCTTTGAAATGTTGTTCGTCTTGGGTGGTATCCACTGATCAATCAGGGGAAATCATCAAGCAATGAATATTAGCGAATGTAGTCATGATGTCATCAAGCCAAAAAAAAAAGAAAAAAAAACTTCTCCGCCAGTCAACACGATATTCAGAATGACAGTTTATTTTGCTGTTGTTGTTTTGCATGTTAACTTGGTTCTCACAAGGAACTTGAAAATATTAGTTCCACTTCTTATTTATTTAGTGTTGTTCAAGTGTATTTTCTGTATGGCTCATATAAACGCGTTCCTCTCTTCTTAAGCAAGTCTTACACAATTTTCCATCATCCATGTTTTCTCTTTTGTATAATTTTTCATTTCAAAGTGATGTGAATGGATGTTGTTGTAAGATCTTTTGTGTATAATATAGCACTATTACTATTTATAATAAAATACCAGAAAAATTAAGAAAGTTCTAATGCTGTATTGGGTTTATTTGTGGAGTACAATTAAAAACCTAATCTGTAACCCAGAAATTACTTTTAGATTTGTTTATGATAGACTTTATATGTGCGTATGTATATGTTTGTAGTATATATATATATATATATATATATATATATATATATATATATATATATATATACACTACAAACATACATACATGCACAATTTACTTTAGCAAGAATTATTCCAAAATCTTAGAGGACATTCCTTGAAATCCTAGGAGGGAGAGCGTGGCTGTTTGTCTATGTGTTGCAGAAGAAGCAGGCATGGATGATGGCTGAAAGGAAGTGTTTTTCTATGAAAAAAGAAAAAATAAATTTTTGCAACAGAAGTTAGTTTGTATTTTTAAGTAAACCTTGGGACAGAATTTTTCTCTTCAGGTGGCCTTACACACTGTATAGAAAACATTCCCGTTTTATTTATGTCCTTCAGGTTAATACAGGGAGCTTTATTACTTTATCCTTCAAAACCTGGCTTTTGTAACATTTTTTCAAAAACATTGAAAAAAAATTTTTTTTTTAAGTCCTGAAAATTTATAAAAATAGGAAAAGGCAGATAAGTTGGACCTCATTTGTTCTAATTAACATACTATACTAAAAGTGAATAATAGTAATAATAATAATAATAATAATATAGTGAAGTAAAAGTGGATAATAATGATAATAATATAGACAGTATACGCTCACTATAGAAACGGACAGATTGGATTTGGGAAAAAGTGGGAGAGTTTGGGACTGTTTGGGAATACTATAAATCAAAAAAAATATATAAGGGCCATAAAGACAAGTGAAAGCACTTAATAAAATCTGAAGCCTCCTTTTGTTTTTCTGCTTAAGTTTTCTGATCATGGTGGTTGATACCTTGGAGGATTTAGAGTCTGAAGACTTATAGCTTTCTGCTATGTCCCTTATACACACACACACACACACACACACACACACACACACACACACACACACACACACACACACACACACACACACACACACACACACACACACACACACACACACACACACACACACACACACACACACACACACACACACATTCCCTCCTGCAGCACTAAATCAATATATATCCTCTTTCATAAACACTCCTTCTGGACAAATTCCTGCTCTCTGGTGACTCCTTCACACCCTTAATGACTAAAGCAGAGCTGCTGTAAATTATATAAGCACAGCAGCCCTCCAACTCACTGGGGCATCCGTCACTGACATGGACGCATCGAGCAACAGACGGCTTCTCATGTCGACTTCCAAACAGAGACGAAAACCCAATCGTGTTTTTCTTTTTTCTTTTTCTTCCCCCAAAGTCGTCAGAAAGCAACATATATTACCGGTACATTTTTATCATTCCCTACTGTTTTCTCCTGTCTCTTCTGGAGGGTTAATGATCAGCAGCTGCCCATGTCCTTCATGGAACAGACCTAAAACGAGGACGTATGTGTGTTTCTGTGTTTAACATGTTCTTAAGATCTAGCTTTAGTTGTCATTCAGCTTGTTTTAATGTCTTTGTTTATGATCAGTTTGTGTGATCAATACGATGGGATCAAGACAAGATCATATTTCACTATTCTCTTTACATTCAACAAACGTTTTTTTTTTCTTTCTTTTTTTTTTTTTTTAAGTACTCAACTTGTAAGTCTCAGTGATTGAAAAAGCCAAAGGGGTTGCTTTGGAGCAAAGTGTCAGTCAAGCAGCAACACACTGCAGACAACTTAACCTCTGACCCCAACACTCTTTGAAATGAGTTGACTACTTGACTGAAGCTGACAACAATCCAAGTGTCTCTGCAGCTTCCAACCCCCAAATTGAAAGTGAAGGGAGGAGTACAAAGAGGATGGGTTGGGGGAAAAAACAAAGTTTTAGATGGGACAAACGTGTTACATGGGAGGTACTTTTGACCAGAATATCCCAGAAGAATTAACTGGCTCATATTTTTAAAATTACAAATACATTTGTTTAAACTACTTATGCGGGCACATTACTGCTATCAGGATATTTTGGCTGTGACAGCACACAGAAGAGGTTGAGTTTGCCGCTGAAATGCCATCTTATCAACTCTCTTGAAGAGTGAGTAGGTGGCTTCAACATGCCTTTCCAAAAGTGGTGACTGCCTGCTTCTCATGCATGTTTGCCATTTGTTGTCTGCATTCAGTACCCTTTTTCTTCCTTGATTTGGATTCCGCAAAGATTGTTGCAGATTTTGATATGAACAGCCTCAACCGGACACTCCTGCTTGCCCTTTTCAGCAGATACCAGAAGACCCTCGTGGACGCGGACATCAACGTAAGTGAACGCCAAATGACCAGGACTAATTCCAACACCACCGTGAGTCCTCTTACCAACACCAGTCCAGTTTTCACCACCTCCTCCTCGAGGGATGCTTATGACAATGCTTACTTCTACATCCTGTTCGTTATGATCTTCTACTCTTTCCTTGCCATGGCCCTTTTTAAATGCTCCATAGCCAGCGATGAAGAGGAAAAGGATCCTTATGAGGAGTTCATGGGCAATGAGCAGCCGTCAACACAAACATTCAGCGCAGGCCACATGGTGGAAAAGTTTTACTTTGAAGAGGAGAACAGCCTGTGAGTCTCAGTCTCTTCGACAGAGAAAGGGGAGGAGGGGTATGGATGCATATGGTGGATGTTTTGACAGTCACCAAGCCAGAAAAACGTCAGCGCAGGCTACTTAGACAAGACCTGCTTATGATTTTGAAAAACCTGCTGTAAGTTTATTTCCCCCCTTTTCCTCCCTCTCCATCTGACAATCAGAAACCTCATGGAAAGCAGGCTGGTCGGCAGGCGGGAGGAGACGGGTGCCTCTGATGATCTGAGAGAAGGGTGGAAACATGGAAAAAGTGTGGGTCAATGGCAGGCCGGAATCTCCTCCTGTGAGGCCCAATCAGGATCAATAACACCGGGGCCTTCAGCATGCACACTCCGCAGGGAAGCAGGGATACCTCAGCACACTGATTATGTGGAGAGCACGGACACTGTGTGCCTGTTTGAGGATATATTAACCATTTCATTTCCCAATCTGTAATTCAGTCAGAAAAAACCTTTTTTGCTGACTCTCAGAAAGATTGTGAAAGTTTACAATAGGATGACTGATAAATAGATGGTATTCTCTGTTGCCAGCATGCAAAGACTTTCAAAATAAACTCAACTGAAACCCCCAACCTTAAATTGGTTCTAATTAGAGCCAAAACACCATGCAGTAGCCAGGACTGAGCAACATTCCTTTGCTATTACATTGTAACTGATCTTTGGGGAGTCGATATGCAGCTACAGGGCTGCTTCAACCTCTTGGTGACCCCATATGATCTGTGCTTGCGAAGTTGTAGCGAAATGCAAAACTGAAGCTCACTTTACAGAATTAACTACAATTCGCTGTGGGATATAGAGCGAAGGATCTCAGACAGAACAGATACTTATTAATATTTGTGCAGTGGATCACAAACTTTACCTTTGTGGAGAGCTGGAGGTCGTTTAGATTAGCAGTCCGGTGACTGTGATATATATATATATATATATATATATATGAGAAACTCAGATATCTGTAGCATGGGCCAATTAAATCTCCAGGGTCAAAGGTGGGACTGGACTGACAATACTGGTCTAATTCGAACTATCTGCTCCTGCTGGTCCCCGAGGCCGTATGAGCCTGTTTCCTCTTCTTTCCTCTTAATTAAATTTTTCGTCTCATCCTCCTCCTACCAGGCACTGGGGTCACCACATGTGCAATATATCCAGCCACAAAACTTTATTTTCATGTTTGGAGCAAATATGACGTTAACTAACAAGCCATCGTCTTTCACAGTCTACCTGCAGACAAACTATTGATCAAGCTATCAGAAAAACGTGTTAAGTCCTAGATATCTAGATATATCCGTTTATTTCTCTGGTGGGTTTCATCTATTTGATGTTTAGACTGCACAACCTTCATAGGTATATTGGAAAAGAATACTTACAAACTGACACTGCATGACACAACTTTTGTTTTTAATTTAATTTAGCTCCTAAAGTTATTTTGTGTATATATATATATATATATATATATATATATATATTTCTTTTTTTTTTAATTATAATTTGACTGCTATTTGGGTGTCTGGAGAATAGAACAAGCCAATAAAACACTTTTCTTTTTGTGTGTGTGTTTTCCTGTAAACTGTAGTGAGATGCCTTACAGGATGATGCAAAATCTGTCACTCATACCTTCATCTGAACTGTTGAGGAGTCTCGACGCTTGTCTACTGTAGAAATGCCGCCACCTGGTGGTAAAGATACGACACTGCTACCGACTACAAAATTACAGTCATGTTTTACATGGGTAAAAAGGTTACTGAAATTATTTGAAACTGACACAAGTAGGCTAATGTTTTATTAAGCTGACTACTGTGCCTCCAAAATCTTTGAGATCTTTTTGAAAAAATTTGTTGGCAGGACATCTAAACAGCACGAGTAATAGTTTAGCGGACATAAGATGTCCTCCAGGTTCTTTGTGGTTAATGGGATGAAACTGTGTCATGGTGTTTAAACTGGTTTTCGGTGAACATAGTAAATATCCTTATCCTGCTGTTGATGTACGAACTGCTTGTATAATATTTTGGATTTTATCTGAGGAATTTGACAAAGTTTTTGCAGGCCATGACAGAATGAAGTTCAACTGTCACTGACAAAGGACAATCAATCCTAAAAAGCCAGACTGGAATTTGTCTAAATGCAAATTGACAAACATGAAACCTTTTGGGAGAATGTTCTTGGTCTCAGGCTCAGGTGATGGGTTCTTCAACAGGTAAATGACTTAAAACACACTGCTAAAACTCCCAAAAATGGCTAAAAATGAAACTTTGGACTATTATTATACAGAGTCGGGAGAAGAAACTCTTCAAACCTACAATGGCTGGAGCTCTCTAAATTAAAATTTTGAATGTTGGACTGGAATGTCTAAATCCCAGAAATTCCCTTCTCCCTTACCCCTCAAATGTTTTGTTTTTTTGGCACTTGCCAGGCCAACATTATAAATAAGAATTAATTCTTAATGTTCTTGCCTGGTTACGTGAAATCGAATAGCTGGTACCCATATCATGGAATTCTCCCTGAGTTGTACAGCTTCTTATTTTAAAGTCCTACATTTTAATCAACGTTACTGAGAGGCAGTAAAATTAATAAACACAGGGAATAAAATGCAAACAGCTACACATTTCTTTTAATATGTCTGGTTAACAAATTGATCACATTACAAAAGTAAATCATGAAGATACACTTTAATTTCGCTGATCACATACATTTAATGGGTTATATGTGGAGCTACACTTTAGTGACATCTTAAGAAACTGCAGGCAACACATTTAAACATAATGCCTGCATCTTGCTGCAGTGAGGATTAGGCAAGCACTTTTTGACTTCATACCTAGTGCTATAAATATGTGCCACTGACTAAATCAAATATGTTCTTTAGGTTCCAGGACATAAGAGTTTTGCGTTAAATGATTTTGATGAGTCATTTGAAGCTGGTCCCTTCACTGGCTGCAACTCAGGTGAGTTTGAACTGTTTGATTGTCAAAGTGCACCTCACACAGTTCTTCGGCAGAAGTACCTGGGACAAAAACTGAGAAAGAGAATATAGTTGTTGGTTATGTGATCTTATTGTATTTGTGACACTGATACTATCAGATGCACATTAGACTGAGATTTGAAACTTACTTTAGATAGAGCCTCAAAAATCTCATCTTTGTTATCCCCGTTAAAAGATGAAAGAGAAGCTTTTAACTGAAGTATCACTGTTTGGGAAGAAGAGCATTGTACCAAAAAAAAAAAAAATCAGTCTTTATACAAATCACTACAGAAAAAGATACAAGTCTTATCAATTATGTTAATTTTGCCTGAGTTCCTGGGTTCCTCTGCACTAGTTAGCAGAGTCCTGCTTTCTTCTATTTCATTTTCTTTGGATTTCCTCTTAAAAACAATGCACCCCATTCAAAAATTGTGATAGGCTGGTGAAACTAACCTAAGCAGGCAGTCCCTATCATCATTTTCCTACTTTTTGTTAGTTCATGGATAGTTAGGCTAACTGGTAATACCATAGCAATCATTCGGTGTAACAAAAAAATGGATCAATCTTACTAATGTTTGTGTGTGGCAGTGAGGAAAAGCTGCTTGCGTTGTGAAAGAGACTGGTCCTTGGACTACACAGGCGCTATATGAACATGTTGTTGTTGACTAACCTGTAGGCCTAGAGGCTGATGTTGTGGTGCCATCTGAAGTTGTAGATGTCTCAGTGTTGGTTGTTTGTCTGGACCTTGTTGTAGCCGACACAATAGAAGCTGAAGTTGTGTTCACAGCCGGTTGTACAGTTGTGCTACTTGCATTGGATTCTGCTGTGAAGAGATCAGACGATCAAGATGGAGATATACATGTCAGTGTCTAACAACTAAATAAATCGATCTTATTAATGTGTGTGGAAGTAAGAGAAAGCTGTTTAGATTGTGAAAGTGACTGGTCCTTGGACTACAAAGGCGCTATATGAGCATGTTGTTGTTGACTTACCTGTAGGTGCAGAAGATGATGTTGTGGTGCCATCTGAAGTTGTAGATGTGTCAAGGTTGGTTGTTTGGCTGGACCTTGTTGTAGATGACACAGTGGCAGCTGAGGTGTTCAAACCCGGTTGTGCAGTAGTGCTACTTGCATTGGGGACTGTTGTAAACAGATCAGACGATCAAGATGGAGATATACATGACAGTGTCTAACAACTAAATAAATCGATCTTATTAATGTGTGTGGAAGTAAAAGAAAGCTGTTTAGACTGTGAAAGTGACTGGTCCTTGGACTACAAAGGCGCTATATGAGCATGTTGTTGTTGACTAACCTGTAGGTGTAGAGGGTGATGTTGTGGCGCCATCTGAAGGAGTAGGTGTGTCAGTGCTGGTTGTTGCAGTGGGGACTGTTATGAAGAGGTTAGGCGATTAAGATGGAGATATATATGCCAGTGTATTTAAACTGCTGTTTCATTTTATGCATGCTGCAAGATTACTTGTTGAGGACATGTTCATATCAAATAAAGGCAGCATTGCAGGTGCTGCAGAATCACACACTTACATTGTGTGCAGGTTGAGGTGAAGTCAGAACAGCAATCCTTCAGCTGCAGACAGATCTGGTCACAGAAACACCCCTGCCTGTTACAACTGTTGTTATGACCAGCACAGCACATTACTGGTGGACCTGCACAGCCTGTAACACACAGTCAAATAAACACAGTGAACATCTGGCAAAAAGAATGAAACCACCAAACCTGAAGGATGTTCATACAGCTGTCTGTTTTCTGATGTACTGATGTAGCAGAGGAAAAATAGATTAATATCATCACAAGAAATTAAAAAAAAAATCTCCTTGTAATTTGCATTTATAAAAAAAAACAACAACAACTAAATACGTGAAAAAGTTTAAGTTAAAACACAGTGTCGTGAACAAGACCCCGAGAGACTTAAACTCCTCCACTTGAGGCAGGACCTCTTCACCTACCCTCTCCGGCAATGTGAACCAAGCTCCTGCTTTGGTTGTACAGAGACCGAACAGCCCTTAGCAGTGGGCCCTGGACCCCATACTCACGGACCAACACCCACACAATACCACAAGGGACACGGTCGAACGCCTTCTCCAGATCCACAAAGCACATTTGGACTGGTTGTGCATATGCCCATAAACCTTCTAGCAACCTGTGGAGGGTGTAGAGGTGGTCCAGTATTCCACGACCAGGATGGAAACCGCATTGTGTCTCCTGAATCTGAGATTTGACTATTTGCTGAATTCTCTCCAGTACCTTGGCGTAGACTTTCCCAGGGAGGCTGAGTAGTGTGCTGAGAAGTTTTTGATTTACCGGCCAATCTCCCTCACATATGGTCATGAAGTTTGGGTAATGACCAAAAGGACAAAATCACAGATACAAGCAGCCGAAATGACTTTCCTCCGCAGGGTGGCTGGGCGCTCCCTTAGAGATGGGGTGAGAAGTTCAGGCACTTCGGAGGAGCTTGGGGTAGAGCCGCTGTTCCTTCACATCGAGAGGTGTTCTTACACTCCAGAAACATGTTGCTAAGGCTAACTGGTAATACCATAGCAATCATTCGGTGTAACAAAAAAATGGATCAATCTTACTAATGTTTGTGTGTGGCAGTGAGGAAAAGCTGCTTGCGTTGTGAAAGAGACTGGTCCTTGGACTACACAGGCGCTATATGAACATGTTGTTGTTGACTAACCTGTAGGCCTAGAGGCTGATGTTGTGGTGCCATCTGAAGTTGTAGATGTCTCAGTGTTGGTTGTTTGTCTGGACCTTGTTGTAGCCGACACAATAGAAGCTGAAGTTGTGTTCACAGCCGGTTGTACAGTTGTGCTACTTGCATTGGATTCTGCTGTGAAGAGATCAGACGATCAAGATGGAGATATACATGTCAGTGTCCAACAACTAAATAAATCGATCTTATTAATGTGTGTGGAAGTAAGAGAAAGCTGTTTAGATTGTGAAAGTGACTGGTCCTTGGACTACAAAGGCGCTATATGAGCATGTTGTTGTTGACTTACCTGTAGGTGCAGAAGATGATGTTGTGGCGCCATCTGAAGTTGTAGATGTGTCAAGGTTGGTTGTTTGGCTGGACCTTGTTGTAGATGACACAGTGGCAGCTGAGGTGTTCAAACCCGGTTGTGCAGTAGTGCTACTTGCATTGGATTCTGCTGTGAAGAGATCAGACGATCAAGATGGAGATATACATGTCAGTGTCTAACAACTAAATAAATCGATCTTATTAATGTGTGTGGAAGTAAGAGAAAGCTGTTTAGACTGTGAAAGTGACTGGTCCTTGGACTACAAAGGCGCTATATGAGCATGTTGTTGTTGACTAACCTGTAGGTGTAGAGGGTGATGTTGTGGCGCCATCTGAAGGAGTAGGTGTGTCAGTGCTGGTTGTTGCAGTGGGGACTGTTATGAAGAGGTTAGGCGATTAAGATGGAGATATATATGCCAGTGTATTTAAACTGCTGTTTCATTTTATGCATGCTGCAAGATTACTTGTTGAGGACATGTTCATATCAAATAAAGGCAGCATTGCAGGTGCTGCAGAATCACACACTTACATTGTGTGCAGGTTGAGGTGAAGTCAGAACAGCAATCCTTCAGCTGCAGACAGATCTGGTCACAGAAACACCCCTGCCTGTTACAACTGTTGTTATGACCAGCACAGCACATTACTGGTGGACCTGCACAGCCTGTAACACACAGTCAAATAAACACAGTGAACATCTGGCAAAAAGAATGAAACTTGAAGGTTGTTCATACAGCTGTCTGTTTTCTGATGTACTGATGTAGCAGAGGAAAAATAGATTAATATCATCACAAGAAATTAAAAAAAAAATCTCCTTGTAATTTGCATTTATAAAAAAAAACAACAACAACTAAATACGTGAAAAAGTTTAAGTTAAAACACAGTGTCGTGAACAAGACCCCGAGAGACTTAAACTCCTCCACTTGAGGCAGGACTTCTTCACCTACCCTCTCCGGCAATGTGAACCAAGCTCCTGCTTTGGTTGTACAGAGACCGAACAGCCCTTAGCAGTGGGCCCTGGACCCCATACTCACGGACCAACACCCACACAATACCACAAGGGACACGGTCGAACGCCTTCTCCAGATCCACAAAGCACATTTGGACTGGTTGTGCATATGCCCATAAACCTTCTAGCAACCTGTGGAGGGTGTAGAGGTGGTCCAGTATTCCACGACCAGGATGGAAACCGCATTGTTTCTCCTGAATCTGAGATTTGACTATTTGCTGAATTCTCTCCAGTACCTTGGCGTAGACTTTCCCAGGGAGGCTGAGTAGTGTGCTGAGAAGTTTTTGATTTACCGGCCAATCTCCCTCACATATGGTCATGAAGTTTGGGTAATGACCAAAAGGACAAAATCACAGATACAAGCAGCCGAAATGACTTTCCTCCGCAGGGTGGCTGGGCGCTCCCTTAGAGATGGGGTGAGAAGTTCAGGCACTTCGGAGGAGCTTGGGGTAGAGCCGCTGTTCCTTCACATCGAGAGGTGTTCTTACACTCCAGAAACATGTTGCTAAGGCTAACTGGTAATACCATAGCAATCATTCGGTGTAACAAAAAAATGGATCAATCTTACTAATGTTTGTGTGTGGCAGTGAGGAAAAGCTGCTTGCGTTGTGAAAGAGACTGGTCCTTGGACTACACAGGCGCTATATGAACATGTTGTTGTTGACTAACCTGTAGGCCTAGAGGCTGATGTTGTGGTGCCATCTGAAGTTGTAGATGTCTCAGTGTTGGTTGTTTGTCTGGACCTTGTTGTAGCCGACACAATAGAAGCTGAAGTTGTGTTCACAGCCGGTTGTACAGTTGTGCTACTTGCATTGGATTCTGCTGTGAAGAGATCAGACGATCAAGATGGAGATATACATGTCAGTGTCTAACAACTAAATAAATCGATCTTATTAATGTGCGTGTGGAAGTAAGAGAAAGCTGTTTAGATTGTGAAAGTGACTGGTCCTTGGACTACAAAGGCGCTATATGAGCATGTTGTTGTTGACTTACCTGTAGGTGCAGAAGATGATGTTGTGGTGCCATCTGAAGTTGTAGATGTGTCAAGGTTGGTTGTTTGGCTGGACCTTGTTGTAGATGACACAGTGGCAGCTGAGGTGTTCAAACCCGGTTGTGCAGTAGTGCTACTTGCATTGGATTCTGCTGTGAAGAGATCAGACGATCAAGATGGAGATATACATGTCAGTGTCTAACAACTAAATAAATCGATCTTATTAATGTGTGTGGAAGTAAGAGAAAGCTGTTTAGACTGTGAAAGTGACTGGTCCTTGGACTACAAAGGCGCTATATGAGCATGTTGTTGTTGACTAACCTGTAGGTGTAGAGGGTGATGTTGTGGCGCCATCTGAAGGAGTAGGTGTGTCAGTGCTGGTTGTTGCAGTGGGGACTGTTATGAAGAGGTTAGGCGATTAAGATGGAGATATATATGCCAGTGTATTTAAACTGCTGTTTCATTTTATGCATGCTGCAAGATTACTTGTTGAGGACATGTTCATATCAAATAAAGGCAGCATTGCAGGTGCTGCAGAATCACACACTTACATTGTGTGCAGGTTGAGGTGAAGTCAGAACAGCAATCCTTCAGCTGCAGACAGATCTGGTCACAGAAACACCCCTGCCTGTTACAACTGTTGTTATGACCAGCACAGCACATTACTGGTGGACCTGCACAGCCTGTAACACACGGTCAAATAAACACAGTGCACATCTGGCAAAAAGAATGAAACCACCAAACCTGAAGGATGTTCATACAGCTGTCTGTTTTCTGATGTACTGATGTAGCAGAGGAAAAATAAATTAATATCATCACAAGAAATAAAAAAAAAATCTCCTTCTAATTTGCATTTATAAAAAAAAACAACAACTAAATACATTACAAAGTTTAAGTTAAAACACAGTGTCGTGAACAAGACCCAGAGAGACTTAAACTCCTCCACTTGAGGCAGGACCTCTTCACCTACCCTCTCAGGCAATGTGAACCAAGCTCCTGCTTAGCTCGTACAGAGACCGAACAGCCCTTAGCAGTGGGCACTGGACCCCATACTCACGGACCAACACCCACACAATACCACAAGGGACACGGTCGAACGCCTTCTCCAGATCCACAAAGCACATTTGGACTGGTTGTGCATATGCCCATAAACCTTCTAGCAACCTGTGGAGGGTGTAGAGGTGGTCCAGTGTTCCACGACCAGGACGGAAACTGCATCTGAGATTTGACTATTTGCTGAATTCTCTCCAGTACCTTGGCGTAGACTTTCCCAGGGAGGCTGAGTAGTGTGCTGAGAAGTTTTTGATTTACCGGCCAATCTCCCTCACATATGGTCATGAAGTTTGGGTAATGACCAAAAGGACAAAATCACAGATACAAGCAGCCGAAATGACTTTCCTCCGCAGGGTGGCTGGGCACTCCCTTAGAGATGGGGTGAGAAGTTCAGGCACTTCGGAGGAGCTTGGGGTAGAGCCGCTGTTCCTTCACATCGAGAGGTGTTCTTACACTCCAGAAACATGTTGCTAAGGCTAACTGGTAATACCATAGCAATCATTCGGTCTAACAAATAAATGGATCAATCTTACTAATGTTTGTGTGTGGCAGTGAGGAAAAGCTGCTTGCGTTGTGAAAGAGACTGGTCCTTGGACTACACAGGCGCTATATGAACATGTTGTTGTTGACTAACCTGTAGGCCTAGAGGCTGATGTTGTGGTGCCATCTGAAGTTGTAGATGTCTCAGTGTTGGTTGTTTGTCTGGACCTTGTTGTAGCCGACACAATAGAAGCTGAAGTTGTGTTCACAGCCGGCTGTGCAGTTGTGCTACTTGCATTGGATTCTGCTGTGAAGAGATCAGACGATTAAGATAAAGGCATATCTCCTAATTATTATTTGGAAAATAATGTTTTTTTCCATTTCTCATTAGCCCATATTTTATTCCCAACAAGAAACAAACGTCAAATGGAGACATTTTGCCTTTTCTTGCAAAATATTAGCTCATTTTGAATTTGATGGCAGCTGGTAGCTGTGGCCAGAGAAGAATGTAACGTTTCTAGATAGTTTTCACACTTGGCTTCTTCTTTTAAAGACGGAGCCTGTAGCTGCATTTGTGGATTACATGGCAGACTGTTCACAGGAGACAATCATGCATGAATAAAATCAATTTCTTTAACTCATTAACAATGGCCTGTTAATGAGTTAAGGGGAAGACATTGTCTGAAATTCCCAAATAGAAAAAGCAAATATCAAATTTATGTCTGATGTCTAACTCTAACTCAAAAAACATAATGACTTTCATATCATCCTGTGCCATTTTTCAGTGTGTTGCATATTTTTGATGCATCAGAAAAGGCATTAAGGAAGTATTTTTCAGTCAAATTCTTTTTACCGCAACATCATTCCATTTCCTGCTTCAAAAATTATGTAGTCACTACTGGGCTAGTTACAAACTGGGCCTTCCCACAAGGGCCATCTCTAACTACAGTGTAAATCTTATAATATTTTTAGTATTTGAAGAAAAATAAAATGACATTTATCCAGCTAAATGATAATATTAAAATACTTTACTGTGAAGAATTTAAATTATGCTTCAGATATTGATACGTTATCTTTTTTGTTTTTCTTTTTGAAATATTACCTTCTTCCTGAATATCTTTCCCTGCACCCTAATTGGCCATTAGACACCATAATAATTCAATTCAATTCAATTCAATTTTATTTATATAGTGTCTCTTACAACACAAGTTGTCTCTAGGCGAAAGACCCAGAATATGACCCCTGAGCAATTATTACATAAACAATGGCACGTAAAATCTCCCCTAGTGGGAGAAAAACCTTGACAAGAAAAAAATTCCCCTTTAAGAGGGAAGAAACACATATAAACTTGTAATACACCATAATACACTATTTTACACCATTATACCCATAATACACCACTATTCACCATAATACACTATTATACATTATTTTACACCATTATACCCATAATACACCATTATACACCATTATACACCACTATTCACCATAATACACCAAATATACACCATAATACACAATTATACATCATAATACACCGGATTTCACCATAATACACCATAATACATCATTATACACCATGAGACACCATAACACATCATTATACACCATGATACACCATAACACATCATTATACACCATGACACACCATAATACACCATATGACACCATAATACACCATTACACACCATTACACACTATAATACTCAACACAAATCACATTTTAGCTAGCTGCACTTGAATTAAAACTTGAATTTACAAAACTAGACTTTTATCTTTGTAATGGGGAACAGATGCATGCATTGCCACAGATTTGACTGAAGGTTACACTGCAAATATATATATATATATATATATATATATATATATTTTTTTTTAAGGACACAAATAGAAGATGTCATTATTCCATAAGAACTTTGACTGGCGTCTCACTTGTTGAACTTACTGCACAGACCCTATAATTCTTATTTACATTTTAGTTTTTGTATTTTCTTTAATCAAGTGCCTTGAATTTGGCAAGATTTCTTCAACTTACTCTAGATTTAATTTTAACACTACAATTAAGAAACACCTATATTTGATGAAAACACATTTACAATTCATTGAATAATGGGCAGCTCTATTGATCATTCTAATTTACATGTTCACCACCTTTAACTGACAAAATGTCTTGGCTATGGTTAAAAAACTGTCTATGTAGCTTGTCAAAATGCTACTTTGTACCACAGTTTTGTTATTATATTATTTTGCATTTTAAAAAAAGATGCATCGTCTTTACTTTATGAAGCTGGTAAATATCAAATGTGTTCTTACGTACCATGATCGCAGGTTAGTAACCCTGACAGGAGAAAAAGGAGCAGTGTTAGCCTGTCCATGACACGTGGCTGATCTGAGAACTCACCACACAATAATAACTTTATTGTCTGCGAGTGGAAGTAATTAACTTGTCTTCTTAAATTGTTTTCCTGAAGAACTGCTTTTTCTCTTTCTCTTATGATTAAGTCTTTCCAGTTCTACAAGTGGTTAATATGTCACACCTACATGTCAGGAATGTTTTTTTTTTTTTTTTGGAGACCTCAGGTTGTCAGGGTCAAGTCTTCTTTTTGTTCCCAGTGTCAGAACCAGACATGAAGCGTTCTGTTTTTATGCCTTTCACATGTTGAGCACACTAACACAAAAACTACAGGTCTACTGAACCCTCTGCCGTTTTGAATTTATATGTCACTGCTTAACAAAAAACAGTTAATATCTTGCTTCATACTGGAACAGCCCTATAAATGTCTTTTTAAAGGGCTCAGTTACCACTAACACAAAAAGGAGTACTTAAAAGTTTAACTAAGAAAAATTAATAATGTTAATCTAATGTTACAGGCATTAATTGAATAAGACAGTTCACAATCCCACATCTAACAAATAATCAGATGGCACAGAACAAACCTAGACAAGACTCATCACAACATTTAATTCATTGACGCGCAAAGCACTGTATATTTAAAATGCAGCCCCCACTTACAGGAAAGAAAAGAAAAGAAAAGAAAAGAAAAGAAAAGAAAAGAAAAGAAAGATAAAATAAGAAACGAAATGAAAATATAAGGCTGAGTAGTGTGCTGAGAAGTTTTTGATTTACCGGCCAATCTACGCTCATATCCTCACATATGGTCATGAAGTTTGGGTAATGACCAAAAGGACAAAATCACAGATACAAGCAGCTGAAATGACTTTCCTCCGCAGGGTGGCTGGGCGCTCCCTTAGAGATGGGGTGAGAAGTTCAGGCACTTTGGAGGAGCTTGGGGTAGAGCTGCTGTTCCTTCACATCGAGAGGTGTTCTTACACTCCAGAAACATGTTGCTAAGGCTAACTGGTAATACCATAGCAATCATTTGGTCTAACAAATAAATGGATCAATCTTACTAATGTTTGTGTGTGGCAGTGAGGAAAAGCTGCTTGCGTTGTGAAAGAGACTGGTCCTTGGACTACACAGGCGCTATATGAACATGTTGTTGTTTACCAACCTGTTGACTAACCTGTAGGCCTAGAGGCTGATGTTGTGGTGCCATCTGAAGTTGTAGATGTCTCAGTGTTGGTTGTTTGTCTGGACCTTGTTGTAGGCGACACAATAGAATCTGAAGTTGGGTTCACAGCGGGCTGTACAGTTGTGCTACTTGCATTGGATTCTGCTGTGAAGAGATCAGACTATTAAGATGGAGATATACATGTCAGTGTCTAACAACTAAATAAATCGATCTTATTAATGTGTGTGTGGAAGTAAGAGAAAGCTGTTTAGATTGTGAAAGTGACTGGTCCTTGGACTACAAAGGCGCTATATGAGCACGTTATTGTTGACTAACCTGTAGGTGCAGAAGATGATGTTGTGGCGCCATCTGAAGTTGTAGATGTGTCAGTGTTGGTTGTTTGGCCGGACCTTGTTGTAGACGACACAGTGGCAGCTGAGGTGTTCAAACCCGGTTGTGCAGTAGTGCTACTTGCATTGAGGACTGTTGTGAAGAAATCAAACGATCAAGATGGAGATATACATGAAAGTGTCTAACAACTAAATAAATCGATCTTATTAATGTGTGTGGAAGTAAGATGAAAGATGATGCGTTGTGAAAGTGACTGGTCCTTGGACTACAAAGGCGCTATATGAGCATGTTGTTGTTTACCAACCTGTAGGGGTAGAGGCTGATGCCGTGGCGCCATCTGAAGTTGTAGATGTGTCAGTGCTGGTTGTTTGACTGGACCTTGTTGTAGGCGACACAATAGAATCTGAAGTTGGGTTCACAGCCGGCTGTGCAGTAGTGCTACTTGCATTGGATTCTGCTGTGAAGAGATCAGACGATTAAGATAAAGGCATATCTCCTAACTTTTGACTGATCTGATTTGATATATATTGATTTTTTACAATGAATAATGAAATATGTCAACCATAAACACAATTCCTAAAAAGCTGGGACACCATGCACAACGTAAATAAAAACAGATCTCATTAGCCCATATTTTATTCCCAACAACAAACAAACGTCAAATGGAGACATTTTGCCTTTTCTTGCAAAATATTAGCTCATTTTGAATTTGATGGCAGCTGGTAGCTGTGGCCAGAGAAGAATGTAACGTTTCTAGATAGTTTTCACACTTGGCTTCTTCTTTTAAAGACGGAGCCTGTAGCTGCATTTGTGGATTACATGGCAGACTGTTCACAGGAGACAATCATGCATGAATAAAATCAATTTCTTTAACTCATTAACAATGGCCTGTTAATGAGTTAAGGGGAAGACATTGTCTGAAATTCCCAAATAGAAAAAGCAAATATCAAATTTATGTCTGATGTCTAACTCTAACTCAAAAAACATAATGACTTTCATATCATCCTGTGCCATTTTTCAGTGTGTTGCATATTTATGATGCATCAGAAAAGGCATTAAGGAAGTATTTTTCAGTCAAATTCTTTTTACCGCAACATCATTCCATTTCCTGCTTCAAAAATTATGTAGTCACTACTGGGCTAGTTACAAACTGGGCCTTCCCACAAGGGCCATCTCTAACTACAGTGTAAATCTTATAATATTAGTGTCTCTTACAACACAAGTTGTCTCTAGGCGAAAGACCCAGAATATGACCCCTGAGCAATTATTACATAAACAATGGCACGTAAAATCTCCCCTAGTGGGAGAAAAACCTTGACAAGAAAAAAATTCCCCTTTAAGAGGGAACAAACACATATAAACTTGTAATACACCATAATACACTATTTTACACTATTATGCACCATTATACCCATAATACACCATTATACACCATAATACACCCCTGCGATTAGGCATGCTTGGTTGCTTTCATGCCTTGTTGAGCTACATTTGTTTTGTCATAAAAAGGAGTCTGGTAAAGAAACTCTTTAAACCTAAGATGGCTGGAGCTGTCTAAATTAAAATTTTGAATGTTGGACTGGAATGTCTAAATCCCAGAAATTCCCTTCTCCCTTACCCCTCAAATGTTTTGTTTTTTTGGCACTTGCCAGGCCAACATTATAAATAAGAATTAATTCTTAATGTTCTTGCCTGGTTACGTGAAATCAAATAGCTGGTACCCATATCATGGAATTCTCCCTGAGTTGTACAGCTTCTTATTTTAAAGTCCTACATTTTAATCAATGTCACTGAAAGGCAGTGAATTTAATAAACACAGGGAATAAAATGCAAACAGCTACACGTTTCTTTTGATATGTCTGGTTAACAAATTGATCACATTACAAAAGTAAATCATGAAGACACACTTTAATTTTGCTGATCACATACTTTTAATGGGTTATATGTGGAGCTACACTTTAGTGACATCTTAAGAAACTACAGGAAACACATTTAAACATAATGCCTGCATCTTGCTGCAGTGAGGATTAGGCAAGCACTTTTTGACTTCATACCTAGTGCTATAAATATGTGCCACTGACTAAATCAAATATGTTCTTCAGGTTCCAGGACATAAGAGTTTTGCCTTAAATGATTTTGATGAGTCATTTGAAGCTGGTCCCTTCACTGGCTGCAACTCAGGTGAGTTTGAACTGTTTGATTGTCAAAGTGCACCTCACACAGTTCTTCGGCAGAAGTACCTGGGACAAAAACTGAGAAAGAGAATATAGTTGTTGGTTATGTGATCTTATTGTATTTGTGAGATGCACATTAGACTGAGATTTGAAACTTACTTTAGATAGAGCCTCAAAAATCTCATCTTTGTTATCCCCGTTAAAAGATGAAAGAGAAGCTTTTAACTGAAGTATCACTGTTTGGGAAGAAGAGCATTGTACCAAAGAAAAAGATCAGTCTTTATACAATTCACTACAGACATAGATAAAAGTCTTATCAATGATGTCAATTTTGCCTAGGTTCCTGGGTTCCTCTGCACTAGTTAGCAGAGTCCAGCTTTCTTCTATTTCATTTTCTTTGGATTTCCTCTAAAAACAATGCATCCCATTCAAAAATTGTGATAGGCTGGTGAAATTAAGCTAAGCAGGCAGTCCCTATATTCATTTTCCAACTTCTTTTTAGTTCATGAGGATTTAGGAATAAACACAAGTAGGCATTTTCAGAAACAGTAGATGTACGACACAGCAGGAAATAAAAGACTTGGCTGTGTTTCTGTTAGGAACACCCTGCGATTAGGCATGCTTGGTTGCTTTCATGCCTTGTTGAGCTACATTTGTTTTGTCATAAAAAGGTTTACGTGGACAGTGACCAACCTGTAGATGTTGAGAGTGATGTTGTAGCGCCATCTGAAGTTGTAGATGTGTCAGTGCTGGTTGTTTGGCTGGACCTTGTTGTAGGCAACACAATGGAAGCTGAGGAGACCATAACCGGCTGTGCAGTAGTGCTACTTGCATTTGGGACTGTTGTGAAGATATCAGATGATCAAGATGGAGATATACATGAGAGTGTCCAACAACTAAATAAATTGATCTTATTAATGTGTGTGGAAGTAAGATGAAAGATGATGCGTTGTGAAAGTGACTGGTCCTTGGACTACAAAGGCGCTATATGAGCATGTTGTTGTTTACCAACCTGTAGGGGTAGAGGCTGATGCCGTGGCGCCATCTGAAGTTGTAGATGTGTCAGTGCTGGTTGTTTGACTGGACCTTGTTGTAGGCGACACAATAGAATCTGAAGTTGGGTTCACAGCCGGCTGTGCAGTAGTGCTACTTGCATTGGATTCTGCTGTGAAGAGATCAGACGATTAAGATAAAGGCATATCTCCTAACTTTTGACTGATCTGATTTGATATATATTGATTTTTTACAATGAATAATGAAATATGTCAACCATAAACACAATTCCTAAAAAGCTGGGACACCATGCACAACGTAAATAAAAACAGATCTCATTAGCCCATATTTTATTCCCAACAACAAACAAACGTCAAATGGAGACATTTTGCCTTTTCTTGCAAAATATTAGCTCATTTTGAATTTGATGGCAGCTGGTAGCTGTGGCCAGAGAAGAATGTAACGTTTCTAGATAGTTTTCACACTTGGCTTCTTCTTTTAAAGACGGAGCCTGTAGCTGCATTTGTGGATTACATGGCAGACTGTTCACAGGAGACAATCATGCATGAATAAAATCAATTTCTTTAACTCATTAACAATGGCCTGTTAATGAGTTAAGGGGAAGACATTGTCTGAAATTCCCAAATAGAAAAAGCAAATATCAAATTTATGTCTGATGTCTAACTCTAACTCAAAAAACATAATGACTTTCATATCATCCTGTGCCATTTTTCAGTGTGTTGCATATTTATGATGCATCAGAAAAGGCATTAAGGAAGTATTTTTCAGTCAAATTCTTTTTACCGCAACATCATTCCATTTCCTGCTTCAAAAATTATGTAGTCACTACTGGGCTAGTTACAAACTGGGCCTTCCCACAAGGGCCATCTCTAACTACAGTGTAAATCTTATAATATTAGTGTCTCTTACAACACAAGTTGTCTCTAGGCGAAAGACCCAGAATATGACCCCTGAGCAATTATTACATAAACAATGGCACGTAAAATCTCCCCTAGTGGGAGAAAAACCTTGACAAGAAAAAAATTCCCCTTTAAGAGGGAACAAACACATATAAACTTGTAATACACCATAATACACTATTTTACACTATTATGCACCATTATACCCATAATACACCATTATACACCATAATACACCCCTGCGATTAGGCATGCTTGGTTGCTTTCATGCCTTGTTGAGCTACATTTGTTTTGTCATAAAAAGGAGTCTGGTAAAGAAACTCTTTAAACCTAAGATGGCTGGAGCTGTCTAAATTAAAATTTTGAATGTTGGACTGGAATGTCTAAATCCCAGAAATTCCCTTCTCCCTTACCCCTCAAATGTTTTGTTTTTTGGCACTTGCCAGGCCAACATTATAAATAAGAATTAATTCTTAATGTTCTTGCCTGGTTACGTGAAATCAAATAGCTGGTACCCATATCATGGAATTCTCCCTGAGTTGTACAGCTTCTTATTTTAAAGTCCTACATTTTAATCAATGTCACTGAAAGGCAGTGAATTTAATAAACACAGGGAATAAAATGCAAACAGCTACACGTTTCTTTTGATATGTCTGGTTAACAAATTGATCACATTACAAAAGTAAATCATGAAGACACACTTTAATTTTGCTGATCACATACTTTTAATGGGTTATATGTGGAGCTACACTTTAGTGACATCTTAAGAAACTACAGGAAACACATTTAAACATAATGCCTGCATCTTGCTGCAGTGAGGATTAGGCAAGCACTTTTTGACTTCATACCTAGTGCTATAAATATGTGCCACTGACTAAATCAAATATGTTCTTCAGGTTCCAGGACATAAGAGTTTTGCCTTAAATGATTTTGATGAGTCATTTGAAGCTGGTCCCTTCACTGGCTGCAACTCAGGTGAGTTTGAACTGTTTGATTGTCAAAGTGCACCTCACACAGTTCTTCGGCAGAAGTACCTGGGACAAAAACTGAGAAAGAGAATATAGTTGTTGGTTATGTGATCTTATTGTATTTGTGAGATGCACATTAGACTGAGATTTGAAACTTACTTTAGATAGAGCCTCAAAAATCTCATCTTTGTTATCCCCGTTAAAAGATGAAAGAGAAGCTTTTAACTGAAGTATCACTGTTTGGGAAGAAGAGCATTGTACCAAAGAAAAAGATCAGTCTTTATACAATTCACTACAGACATAGATAAAAGTCTTATCAATGATGTCAATTTTGCCTAGGTTCCTGGGTTCCTCTGCACTAGTTAGCAGAGTCCAGCTTTCTTCTATTTCATTTTCTTTGGATTTCCTCTAAAAACAATGCATCCCATTCAAAAATTGTGATAGGCTGGTGAAATTAAGCTAAGCAGGCAGTCCCTATATTCATTTTCCAACTTCTTTTTTAGTTCATGAGGATTTAGGAATAAACACAAGTAGGCATTTTCAGAAACAGTAGATGTACGACACAGCAGGAAATAAAAGACTTGGCTGTGTTTCTGTTAGGAACACCCTGCGATTAGGCATGCTTGGTTGCTTTCATGCCTTGTTGAGCTACATTTGTTTTGTCATAAAAAGGTTTACGTGGACAGTGACCAACCTGTAGATGTTGAGAGTGATGTTGTAGCGCCATCTGAAGTTGTAGATGTGTCAGTGCTGGTTGTTTGGCTGGACCTTGTTGTAGGCAACACAATGGAAGCTGAGGAGACCATAACCGGCTGTGCAGTAGTGCTACTTGCATTTGGGACTGTTGTGAAGATATCAGATGATCAAGATGGAGATATACATGAGAGTGTCCAACAACTAAATAAATTGATCTTATTAATGTGTGTGGAAGTAAGATGAAAGATGATGCGTTGTGAAAGTGACTGGTCCTTGGACTACAAAGGCGCTATATGAGCATGTTGTTGTTTACCAACCTGTAGGGGTAGAGGCTGATGCCGTGGCGCCATCTGAAGTTGTAGATGTGTCAGTGCTGGTTGTTTGACTGGACCTTGTTGTAGGCGACACAATAGAATCTGAAGTTGGGTTCACAGCCGGCTGTGCAGTAGTGCTACTTGCATTGGATTCTGCTGTGAAGAGATCAGACGATTAAGATAAAGGCATATCTCCTAACTTTTGACTGATCTGATTTGATATATATTGATTTTTTACAATGAATAATGAAATATGTCAACCATAAACACAATTCCTAAAAAGCTGGGACACCATGCACAACGTAAATAAAAACAGATCTCATTAGCCCATATTTTATTCCCAACAACAAACAAACGTCAAATGGAGACATTTTGCCTTTTCTTGCAAAATATTAGCTCATTTTGAATTTGATGGCAGCTGGTAGCTGTGGCCAGAGAAGAATGTAACGTTTCTAGATAGTTTTCACACTTGGCTTCTTCTTTTAAAGACGGAGCCTGTAGCTGCATTTGTGGATTACATGGCAGACTGTTCACAGGAGACAATCATGCATGAATAAAATCAATTTCTTTAACTCATTAACAGGCCATTGTTAATGAGTTAAGGGGAAGACATTGTCTGAAATTCCCAAATAGAAAAAGCAAATATCAAATTTATGTCTGATGTCTAACTCTAACTCAAAAAACATAATGACTTTCATATCATCCTGTGCCATTTTTCAGTGTGTTGCATATTTATGATGCATCAGAAAAGGCATTAAGGAAGTATTTTTCAGTCAAATTCTTTTTACCGCAACATCATTCCATTTCCTGCTTCAAAAATTATGTAGTCACTACTGGGCTAGTTACAAACTGGGCCTTCCCACAAGGGCCATCTCTAACTACAGTGTAAATCTTATAATATTAGTGTCTCTTACAACACAAGTTGTCTCTAGGCGAAAGACCCAGAATATGACCCCTGAGCAATTATTACATAAACAATGGCACGTAAAATCTCCCCTAGTGGGAGAAAAACCTTGACAAGAAAAAAATTCCCCTTTAAGAGGGAAGAAACACATATAAACTTGTAATACACCATAATACACTATTTTACACTATTATGCACCATTATACCCATAATACACCATTATACACCATAATACACCCCTGCGATTAGGCATGCTTGGTTGCTTTCATGCCATGTTGAGCTACATTTGTTTTGTCATAAAAAGGAGTCTGGTAAAGAAACTCTTTAAACCTTAGATGGCTGGAGCTGTCTAAATTAAAATTTTGAATGTTGGACTGGAATGTCTAAATCCCAGAAATTCCCTTCTCCCTTACCCCTCAAATGTTTTGTTTTTTTGGCACTTGCCAGGCCAACATTATAAATAAGAATTAATTCTTAATGTTCTTGCCTGGTTACGTGAAATCAAATAGCTGGTACCCATATCATGGAATTCTCCCTGAGTTGTACAGCTTCTTATTTTAAAGTCCTACATTTTAATCAATGTCACTGAAAGGCAGTGAATTTAATAAACACAGGGAATAAAATGCAAACAGCTACAAGTTTCTTTTGATATGTCTGGTTAACAAATTGATCACATTACAAAAGTAAATCATGAAGACACACTTTAATTTTGCTGATCACATACTTTTAATGGGTTATATGTGGAGCTACACTTTAGTGACATCTTAAGAAACTGCAGGCAACACATTTAAACATAATGCCTGCATCTTGCTGCAGTGAGGATTAGGCAAGCACTTTTTGACTTCATACCTAGTGCTATAAATATGTGCCACTGACTAAATCAAATATGTTCTTCAGGTTCCAGGACATAAGAGTTTTGCCTTAAATGATTTTGATGAGTCATTTGAAGCTGGTCCCTTCACTGGCTGCAACTCAGGTGAGTTTGAACTGTTTGATTGTCAAAGTGCCCCTCACACAGTTCTTCGGCAGAAGTACCTGGAAACGAAATGAAAATATAAGGCTGAGTAGTGTGCTGAGAAGTTTTTGATTTACCGGCCAATCTATGCTCATATCCTCACATATGGTCATGAAGTTTGGGTAATGACCAAAAGGACAAAATCACAGATACAAGCAGCTGAAATGACTTTCCTCCACAGGGTGGCTGGGCGCTCCCTTAGAGATGGGGTGAGAAGTTCAGGCACTTTGGAGGAGCTTGGGGTAGAGCTGCTGTTCCTTCACATCGAGAGGTGTTCTTACACTCCAGAAACATGTTGCTAAGGCTAACTGGTAATATCATAGCAATCATTTGGTGTAACAAATAAATGGATCAATCTTACTAATGTTTGTGTGTGGCAGTGAGGAAAAGCTGCTTGCGTTGTGAAAGAGACTGGTCCTTGGACTACACAGGCGCTATATGAACATGTTGTTGTTTACCAACCTGTTGACTAACCTGTAGGCCTACAGGCTGATGTTGTGGTGCCATCTGAAGTTGTAGATGTCTCAGCGTTGGTTGTTTGTCTGGACCTTGTTGTAGCCGACACAATAGAATCTGAAGTTGGCTTCACAGCCGGCTGTACAGTTGTGCTACTTGCATTGGATTCTGCTGTGAAGAGATCAGACTATTAAGATGGAGATATACATGTCAGTGTCTAACAACTAAATAAATCGATCTTATTAATGTGCGTGTGGAAGTAAGAGAAAGCTGTTTAGATTGTGAAAGTGACTGGTCCTTGGACTACAAAGGCGCTATATGAGCACGTTATTGTTGACTAACCTGTAGGTGCAGAAGATGATGTTGTGGCACCATCTGAAGTTGTAGATGTGTCAGTGTTGGTTGTTTGGCCGGACCTTGTTGTAGACGACACAGTGGAAGCTGAGGTGTTCAAACCCGGTTGTGCAGTAGTGCTACTTGCATTGAGGACTGTTGTGAAGAAATCAAACGATCAAGATGGAGATATACATGAAAGTGTCTAACAACTAAATAAATCGATCTTATTAATGTGTGTGGAAGTAAGATGAAAGATGATGCGTTGTGAAAGTGACTGGTCCTTGGACTACAAAGGCGCTATATGAGCATGTTGTTGTTTACCAACCTGTAGGGGTAGAGGCTGATGCCGTGGCGCCATCTGAAGTTGTAGATGTGTCAGTGCTGGTTGTTTGACTGGACCTTGTTGTAGGCGACACAATAGAATCTGAAGTTGGGTTCACAGCCGGCTGTGCAGTAGTGCTACTTGCATTGGATTCTGCTGTGAAGAGATCAGACGATTAAGATAAAGGCATATCTCCTAACTTTTGACTGATCTGATTTGATATATATTGATTTTTTACAATGAATAATGAAATATGTCAACCATAAACACAATTCCTAAAAAGCTGGGACACCATGCACAACGTAAATAAAAACAGATCTCATTAGCCCATATTTTATTCCCAACAACAAACAAACGTCAAATGGAGACATTTTGCCTTTTCTTGCAAAATATTAGCTCATTTTGAATTTGATGGCAGCTGGTAGCTGTGGCCAGAGAAGAATGTAACGTTTCTAGATAGTTTTCACACTTGGCTTCTTCTTTTAAAGACGGAGCCTGTAGCTGCATTTGTGGATTACATGGCAGACTGTTCACAGGAGACAATCATGCATGAATAAAATCAATTTCTTTAACTCATTAACAATGGCCTGTTAATGAGTTAAGGGGAAGACATTGTCTGAAATTCCCAAATAGAAAAAGCAAATATCAAATTTATGTCTGATGTCTAACTCTAACTCAAAAAACATAATGACTTTCATATCATCCTGTGCCATTTTTCAGTGTGTTGCATATTTATGATGCATCAGAAAAGGCATTAAGGAAGTATTTTTCAGTCAAATTCTTTTTACCGCAACATCATTCCATTTCCTGCTTCAAAAATTATGTAGTCACTACTGGGCTAGTTACAAACTGGGCCTTCCCACAAGGGCCATCTCTAACTACAGTGTAAATCTTATAATATTAGTGTCTCTTACAACACAAGTTGTCTCTAGGCGAAAGACCCAGAATATGACCCCTGAGCAATTATTACATAAACAATGGCACGTAAAATCTCCCCTAGTGGGAGAAAAACCTTGACAAGAAAAAAATTCCCCTTTAAGAGGGAACAAACACATATAAACTTGTAATACACCATAATACACTATTTTACACTATTATGCACCATTATACCCATAATACACCATTATACACCATAATACACCCCTGCGATTAGGCATGCTTGGTTGCTTTCATGCCTTGTTGAGCTACATTTGTTTTGTCATAAAAAGGAGTCTGGTAAAGAAACTCTTTAAACCTAAGATGGCTGGAGCTGTCTAAATTAAAATTTTGAATGTTGGACTGGAATGTCTAAATCCCAGAAATTCCCTTCTCCCTTACCCCTCAAATGTTTTGTTTTTTTGGCACTTGCCAGGCCAACATTATAAATAAGAATTAATTCTTAATGTTCTTGCCTGGTTACGTGAAATCAAATAGCTGGTACCCATATCATGGAATTCTCCCTGAGTTGTACAGCTTCTTATTTTAAAGTCCTACATTTTAATCAATGTCACTGAAAGGCAGTGAATTTAATAAACACAGGGAATAAAATGCAAACAGCTACACGTTTCTTTTGATATGTCTGGTTAACAAATTGATCACATTACAAAAGTAAATCATGAAGACACACTTTAATTTTGCTGATCACATACTTTTAATGGGTTATATGTGGAGCTACACTTTAGTGACATCTTAAGAAACTACAGGAAACACATTTAAACATAATGCCTGCATCTTGCTGCAGTGAGGATTAGGCAAGCACTTTTTGACTTCATACCTAGTGCTATAAATATGTGCCACTGACTAAATCAAATATGTTCTTCAGGTTCCAGGACATAAGAGTTTTGCCTTAAATGATTTTGATGAGTCATTTGAAGCTGGTCCCTTCACTGGCTGCAACTCAGGTGAGTTTGAACTGTTTGATTGTCAAAGTGCACCTCACACAGTTCTTCGGCAGAAGTACCTGGGACAAAAACTGAGAAAGAGAATATAGTTGTTGGTTATGTGATCTTATTGTATTTGTGAGATGCACATTAGACTGAGATTTGAAACTTACTTTAGATAGAGCCTCAAAAATCTCATCTTTGTTATCCCCGTTAAAAGATGAAAGAGAAGCTTTTAACTGAAGTATCACTGTTTGGGAAGAAGAGCATTGTACCAAAGAAAAAGATCAGTCTTTATACAATTCACTACAGACATAGATAAAAGTCTTATCAATGATGTCAATTTTGCCTAGGTTCCTGGGTTCCTCTGCACTAGTTAGCAGAGTCCAGCTTTCTTCTATTTCATTTTCTTTGGATTTCCTCTAAAAACAATGCATCCCATTCAAAAATTGTGATAGGCTGGTGAAATTAAGCTAAGCAGGCAGTCCCTATATTCATTTTCCAACTTCTTTTTTAGTTCATGAGGATTTAGGAATAAACACAAGTAGGCATTTTCAGAAACAGTAGATGTACAACACAGCAGGAAATAAAAGACTTGGCTGTGTTTCTGTTAGGAACACCCTGCGATTAGGCATGCTTGGTTGCTTTCATGCCTTGTTGAGCTACATTTGTTTTGTCATAAAAAGGTTTACGTGGACAGTGACCAACCTGTAGATGTTGAGAGTGATGTTGTAGCGCCATCTGAAGTTGTAGATGTGTCAGTGCTGGTTGTTTGGCTGGACCTTGTTGTAGGCAACACAATGGAAGCTGAGGAGACCATAACCGGCTGTGCAGTAGTGCTACTTGCATTTGGGACTGTTGTGAAGATATCAGATGATCAAGATGGAGATATACATGAGAGTGTCCAACAACTAAATAAATTGATCTTATCAATGTGTGTGTGGGAGTAAGAAAAAGATCCTTGCGTTGTGAAAGTGACTGGTCCTTGGACTACAAAGTTGTTATATGAGCATCGTGTTGTTGACTAACCTGTAGGTGTAGAGGCTGCTGTTGTGGCGCCATCTGAAGTTGTAGATGTGTCAGTGTTGATTGTTTGGCTGGACCGTGTTGTAGGCGACACAGTGGAAGCTGAGGTGTTCAAAACCGGCAGTGCAGTAGTGCTACTTGCATTTGGGACTGTTGTGAAGATAGACAATTAAGATGGAGATATACATGAGAGTGTCTAACAACTAAATAAATCGATCTTATTAATGTATGTGGCAGTAAGAGAAAGCTGCTTGCGTTGTGAAGTGACTGGTCCTTGGACTACAAAGTTGTTATATGAGTATGTTGTTGACTTACCTGTAGGGGAAGAGGCTGCTGTTGTGGTGCCATCTGAAGTTGTAGACGTGTCAGTGCTGGTTGTTTGACTGGAACTTGTTGCAGATGACACAGTGGAAGCTGAGGTGTTCAAACCCGGTTGTGAAGTTGTTCTACTTGCATTGGGGACTGTTGTGAAGAGATCAGACGATCAAGATGGAGATATACATAACAGTGTCTAACAACTAAATAAATCGATCATATTAATGTGTGTGTGGAGGTAAGAGAAAGCTGCTTGCGTTGTGAAAGTGACTAGTCCTTGGACTACAAAGGCGCTATATGTGCATGTTGTTGTTGACTAACCTGTAGATGTAGAGGCTGCTGTTGTGGCGCTATCTGAAGTTGTAGACGTGTCAGTGCTGGTTGTTTGACTGGAACTTGTTGTAGGCGACACAATAGAATCTGAAGTTGGGTTCACAGCCGGCTGTGCAGTAGTGCTACTTGCATTGGATTCTGCTGTGAAGAGATCAGATGATTAGTTCTGGCAAAAAGAATGAAACCACCAAACTTGGATGTTCATACAGCTGTTATATGAGCATGTTGTTGTTAAACAAACGGTAAGTCTAGAGGCTGATGTTGTGGCACCATCTGAAGTTGTAGACGTGTCAGTGCTTGATGTTTGACTGGAACTTGTTGTAGTTGACACAGTGGAAGCTGAGGTGTTCAAACCCAGCTGTGCAGTAGTGCTACTTGCATCGGGGACTGTTGTGAAGAGATCAGACAATCAAGATGGAGATATACATGTTAGTGTCTAACAACAAAATATATCCATCTTATTATCGTGTGTGGAAGTAAGAGAAAACTGATTGCATTGTGAAAGTGACTGGTATTTGGACTACAAAGGCACTATATGAGCTTGTTGTTGTTGAATTACCTGAAGGTGTAGAGGCTGTTGTTGTGGTGCCATCTGAAGTTGTAGACGTGTCAGTGCTGGTTGTTTGACTGGAACTTGTTGTAGGCAACACAGTGGCAGCTGAGGTGTTCAAACCCGGCTGTGCAGTTGTGGTACTTGCATTTGAGACTGTTGTGAAGAGATCAGACGATCAAGATGGAGATATACATGACAGTGTCTAACAACTAAATAAATCGATCTTATTATCGTGTGTGTGGCAGCAAGAGAAAGCTGCTTGCGTTGTGAAAGTGACTGGTCCTTGGACTACAAAGGCGCTATATGTGCATGTTGTTGTTGACTAACCTTTAGGTGGAGAGGCTGCTGTTGTGGTGCCATCTGAAGTTGTAGATGTGTCAGTGCTGGTTGTTTGACTGGAACTTGTTGTAGATGACACAGTGGAAGCTGAGGTGTTTAAACCTGGTTGTGCAGTTGTGCTACTTGCATTGGGGACTGTTGTAAACAGATCAGACGATCAAGATGGAGATATACATGACAGTGTCTAACAACAAAATAAATCGATCTTATTAATGTGTGTGGAAGTAACAGAAAGCTGATTGCATTCTGAAAGTGACTGGTCCTTGGACTACAAAGGCGCTATATGAGCATGTTGTTGTTGACTAACCTGTAGGTGCAGAAGATGATGTTGTGGCGCCATCTGAAGTTGTAGATGTGTCAATGCTGGTTGTTTGGCTGGACCATGTTGTAGTTGACACAGTGGAAGCTGAGGTGTTCAAACCCGGCTGTGCAGTAGTGCTACTTGCATCGGGGACTGTTGTGAAGAGATCAGACAATCAAGATGGAGATATACATGACAGTGTCTAACAACAAAATATATCCATCTTATTATCGTGTGTGGAAGTAAGAGAAAGCTGATTGCATTGTGAAATTGACTGGTCCTTGGACTACAAAGGCGCTATATGAGCATGTTGTTGTTGACTAACCTGTAGGTGCAGAAGATGATGTTGTGGCGCCATCTGAAGTTGTAGATGTGTCAATGCTGGTTGTTTGACTGGACCATGTTGTAGTTGACACAGTGGAAGCTGAGGTGTTCAAACCCGGCTGTGCAGTAGTGCTACTTGCATCGGGGACTGTTGTGAAGAGATCAGACAATCAAGATGGAGATATACATGTTAGTGTCTAACAACAAAATATTTCCATCTTATTATCGTGTGTGGAAGTAAGAGAAAACTGATTGCATTGTGAAAGTGACTGTTATTTGGACTACAAAGGCACTATATGAGCTTGTTGTTGTTGAATTACCTGAAGGTGTAGAGGCTGTTGTTGTGGTGCCATCTGAAGTTGTAGACGTGTCAGTGCTGGTTGTTTGACTGGAACTTGTTGTAGGCAACACAGTGGCAGCTGAGGTGTTCAAACCCGGCTGTGCAGTTGTGGTACTTGCATTTGAGACTGTTGTGAAGACATCAGACGATCAAGATGGAGATATACATGACAGTATCTAACAACTAAATAAATCGATCTTATTATCGTGTGTGTGGCAGCAAGAGAAAGCTGCTTGCGTTGTGAAAGTGACTGGTCCTTGGACTACAAAGGCGCTATATGTGCATGTTGTTGTTGACTAACCTTTAGGTGGAGAGGCTGCTGTTGTGGTGCCATCTGAAGTTGTAGATGTGTCAGTGCTGGTTGTTTGACTGGAACTTGTTGTTGATGACACAGTGGAAGCTGAGGTGTTTAAACCTGGTTGTGCAGTTGTGCTACTTGCATTGGGGACTGTTGTAAACAGATCAGACGATCAAGATGGAGATATACATGACAGTGTCTAACAACTAAATAAATTGATCTTATTATCGTGTGTGTGGAAGTAAGAGAAAGCTGATTGCATTCTGAACGTGACTGGTCCTTGGACTACAAAGGCGCTATATGAGCATGTTGTTGTTGACTAACCTGTAGGTGCAGAAGATGATGTTGTGGTGCCATCTGAAGTTGTAGACGTGTCAGTGCTGGTTGTTTGACTGGACCTTGGTGTAGGCGACACAATAGAATCTGAAGTTGGGTTCACAGCCGGCTGTGCAGTTGTGCTACTTGCATTGGATTCTGTTGTGAAGAGATCAGATGATTAATTCTGGCAAAAAGAATGAAACCACCAAACCTGGATGTTCATACAGCTGTTATATGAGCATGTTGTTGTTGACCAACCTGTAGGTGTAGAGGCTGCTGTTGTGGTGCCATCTGAAGTTGTAGACGTGTCAGTGCTTGATGTTTGACTGGAACTTGTTGTAGGCGACACAGTGGCAGCTGAGTTGTTCAAACCCGGTTGTGCAGTTGTGGTACTTGCATTTGGGACTGTTGTGAAGAGATCAGACGATCACGATGGAGATATACATGACAGTGTCTAACAACAAAATAAATCGATCTTTTTAATGTGTGTGGAAGTAATAGATAGCTGATTGCGTTGTGAAGTGACTGGTCCTTGGACTACAAAAGGCGCTATATGAGCATGTTGTTGTTGAATTACCTGTAGGTGTAGAGGCTGCTGTTGTGGTGCCACCTGAAGTTATAGATGTGTCTGTGCTGGTTGTTTGGCTGGAACTTGTTGTAGATGACATAGTTGAAGCTGAGGTGTTTAAACCTGGTTGTGCAGTTGTGCTACTTGCATTGGGGACTGTTGTAAAGAGATCAGACGATCAAGATTGAGATATACATGTCAGTGTCTAACAACAAAAAAAATTCGATCCTATTAACGTGTGTGGAAGTAAGAGAAAGCTGATTGCATTCTGAACGTGACTGGTCCTTGGACTACCAAGGCGCTATATGAGCATGTTGTTGTTGACTAACCTGTAGGTGCAGAAGATGATGTTGTGGTCCCATCTGAAATTGTAGGTGTGTCAGTGCTGGTTGTTTGACTAAACCTTGTTGTAGGCGACACAATGGAATCTGAAGTTGGGTTCACAGCCGGCTGTGCAGTTGTGCTACTTGCATTGGATTCTGCTGTGAACAGATCAGATGATTAATTCTGGCACAAAGAATGAAACCACCAAACTTGGATGTTCATACAGCTGTTATATGAGCATGTTGTTGTTGACCAACCTGTAGGTTTAGAGGCTGCTGTTGTGGTGCCATCTGAAGTTGTAGACGTGTCAGTGCTTGATGTTTGACTGGAACTTGTTGTAGGCGACACAGTGGCAGCTGAGGTGTTCAAACCCGGTTGTACAGTTGTGCTACTTGCATTGGGGACTGTTGTGAAGAGATCAGACGATCAAGATTAAAAAATACATGCCAGTGTCCAACAACTGAATAAATCGATCATATTAATGTGTGTGTGGAGGTAAGAGAAAGCTGCTTGCGTTGTGAAAGTGACTGGTCCTTGGACTACAAAGTTGTTATATGAGTATGTTGTTGACTTACATGTAGGTGGAGAGGCTGCTGTTGTGGTGCCATCTGAAGTTGTAGATGTGTCAGTGCTGGTTGTTTGACTGGAACTTGTTGTAATTGACACAGTGGAAGCTGAGGTGTTCAAACCCATTTTTGCAGTTGTGCTACTTGCATTGGGGACTGTTGTGAAGAGGTCAGACGATCAAGATGGAGATATACATGACAGTGTCTAACAACAAAATAAATCGATCTTATTAATGTGTGTGGAATTAATAGATAGCTGATTGCGTTATGAAGTGACTGGTCTTTGGACTACAAAGGCGCTATATGAGCTTGTTGTTGTTGAATTACCTGAAGGTGTAGAGGCTGTTGTTGTGGTGCCATCTGAAGTTGTAGACGTGTCAGTGCTGGTTGTTTGAATGGAACTTGTTGTAGGCAACACAGTGGCAGCTGAGGTGTTCAAACCCGGCTGTGCAGTTGTGGTACTTGCATTTGAGACTGTTGTGAAGAGATCAGACGATCAAGATGGAGATATACATGACAGTGTCTAACAACTAAATAAATCGATCTTATTATCGTGTGTGTGGCAGCAAGAGAAAGCTGCTTGCGTTGTGAAAGTGACTGGTCCTTGGACTACAAAGGCGCTATATGTGCATGTTGTTGTTGACTAACCTTTAGGTGGAGAGGCTGCTGTTGTGGTGCCATCTGAAGTTGTAGATGTGTCAGTGCTGGTTGTTTGACTGGAACTTGTTGTAGATGACACAGTGGAAGCTGAGGTGTTTAAACCTGGTTGTGCAGTTGTGCTACTTGCATTGGGGACTGTTGTAAACAGATCAGACGATCAAGATGGAGATATACATGACAGTGTCTAACAACTAAATAAATTGATCTTATTATCGTGTGTGTGGAAGTAAGAGAAAGCTGATTGCATTCTGAACGTGACTGGTCCTTGGACTACAAAGGCGCTATATGAGGATGTTGTTGTTGACTAACCTGTAGGTGCAGAAGATGATGTTGTGGTGCCATCTGAAGTTGTAGACGTGTCAGTGCTGGTTGTTTGACTGGACCTTGTTGTAGGCGACACAATAGAATCTGAAGTTGGGTTCACAGCCGGCTGTGCAGTTGTGCTACTTGCATTGGATTCTGTTGTGAAGAGATCAGATGATTAATTCTGGCAAAAAGAATGAAACCACCAAACCTGGATGTTCATACAGCTGTTATATGAGCATGTTGTTGTTGACCAACCTGTAGATGTAGAGGCTGCTGTTGTGGTGCCATCTGAAGTTGTAGACGTGTCAGTGCTTGATGTTTGACTGGAACTTGTTGTAGGCGACACAGTGGCAGCTGAGTTGTTCAAACCCGGTTGTGCAGTTGTGGTACTTGCATTTGGGACTGTTGTGAAGAGATCAGAC
Organism: Xenentodon cancila; assembly: GCA_014839995.1. Taxonomy (NCBI): domain Eukaryota; kingdom Metazoa; phylum Chordata; class Actinopteri; order Beloniformes; family Belonidae; genus Xenentodon; species Xenentodon cancila. The sequence goes on along the minus strand of CM026207.1, from coordinate 15,644,769 downwards.
GATCACGATGGAGATATACATGACAGTGTCTAACAACAAAATAAATCGATCTTTTTAATGTGTGTGGAAGTAATAGATAGCTGATTGCGTTGTGAAGTGACTGGTCCTTGGACTACAAAAGGCGCTATATGAGCATGTTGTTGTTGACTAACCTGTAGGTGCAGAAGATGATGTTGTGGTCCCATCTGAAGTTGTAGGTGTGTCAGTGCTGGTTGTTTGACTAAACCTTGTTGTAGGCGACACAATGGAATCTGAAGTTGGGTTCACAGCCGGCTGTGCAGTAGTGCTACTTGCATTGGATTCTGCTGTGAAGAGATCAGATGATTAATTCTGGCACAAAGAATGAAACCACCAAACTTGGATGTTCATACAGCTATTATATGAGCATGTTGTTGTTGACCAACCTGTAGGTTTAGAGGCTGCTGTTGTGGTGCCATCTGAAGTTGTAGACGTGTCAGTGCTTGATGTTTGACTGGAACTTGTTGTAGGCGACACAGTGGCAGCTGAGGTGTTCAAACCCGGTTGTACAGTTGTGCTACTTGCATTGGGGACTGTTGTGAAGAGATCAGACGATCAAGATGAAAAAATACATGCCAGTGTCCAACAACTGAATAAATCGATCATATTAATGTGTGTGTGGAGGTAAGAGAAAGCTGCTTGCGTTGTGAAAGTGACTGGTCCTTGGACTACAAAGTTGTTATATGAGTATGTTCTTGACTTACATGTAGGTGGAGAGGCTGCTGTTGTGGTGCCATCTGAAGTTGTAGATGTGTCAGTGCTGGTTGTTTGACTGGAACTTGTTGTAATTGACACAGTGGAAGCTGAGGTGTTCAAACCCATTTTTGCAGTTGTGCTACTTGCATTGGGGACTGTTGTGAAGAGGTCAGACGATCAAGATGGAGATATACATGACAGTGTCTAACAACAAAATAAATCGATCTTATTAATGTGTGTGGAATTAATAGATAGCTGATTGCGTTATGAAGTGACTGGTCTTTGGACTACAAAGGCGCTATATGAGCTTGTTGTTGTTGAATTACCTGAAGGTGTAGAGGCTGTTGTTGTGGTGCCATCTGAAGTTGTAGACGTGTCAGTGCTGGTTGTTTGAATGGAACTTGTTGTAGGCAACACAGTGGAAGCTGAGGTGTTCAAACCCGGCTGTGCAGTTGTGGTACTTGCATTTGAGACTGTTGTGAAGAGATCAGACGATCAAGATGAAAAAATACATGCCAGTGTCTAACAACTGAATAAATCGATCATATTAATGTGTGTGTGGAGGTAAGAGAAAGCTGCTTGCGTTGTGAAAGTGACTGGTCCTTGGACTACAAAGTTTTTATATCAGTATGTTGTTTTAGATTTACCAGTAGGTGGAGAGGCTGCTTTTGTGGTGCCATCTGAAGTTGTAGATGTGTCAGTGCTGGTTGTTTGGCTGGAACTTGTTGTAGGCAACACAGTGGAAGCTGTGGTGTTCAAAACCGGCTGTGTAGTAGTGCTACTTGCATTGAGGACTGTTGTGAAGAAATCAAACGATCAAGATGGAGATATACATGAAAGTGTCTAACAACTAAATAAATCGATCTTATTAATGTATGTGGCAGTAAGAGAAAGCTGCGTGCGTAGTGAAGTGACTGGTCTTTGGACTACAAAGGCACTATATGAGCATGTTGTTGTTGAATTACCTGTAAGTGTAGAGGCTACTGTTGTGGTGCCACCTGAAGTTATAGATGTGTCTGTGCTGGTTGTTTGGCTGGAACTTGTTGTAGGCGACACAGTGGAAGCTGAAGTGTTCAAAACCGGCTGTGCAGTTGTGCTACTTGCATTGAGGACTGTTGTGAAGAGATCAGACGATCAATATGGAGATATACATTCAATTCAATTCAATTCAATTCAATTCAATTCAATTCAATTCAATTCAATTCAATTCAATTCAATTCAATTCAATTCAATTCAATTCAATTAAAAAAAACACAAGTTGTCTCTAGGCGCTTTCCAGAGACCCAGAACATGACCCCCGAGCAATTATTACATAAACAACGGCAGGTAAAAACTTCCCTAGTGGAAGAAAAACCTTCAGCCAAACAGTGGCAAGGAAAAACTCCCCTTTAAGAAGGAAGAAACCTTGAGCAGGACCTGGCTCATGAGGGGGGACCCTCCTGCCGAAGGCCAGCCAGGTAGAGCAAGAAATAAGAAAGAATAGGGACATAGAGACACCGTCAAAGGTACAAGACTGGATACAATAGTAACTATCATCAGTAGTCCAAATAGACTTCTGTGTACATGGGTGATATATGGATAGACGGTGATCCAAGGGGATGAGGACTGCAGTGAGATGTCTGCAAATATCCAAAAGACATCCATACAGACAGGTAAAGGCAAACACTGGGATGGTCAGAGGTGGAACTGCAGGTCAGCAAGCAGCTCCCGAGGTTCTGGTCCGCAGGACATGCACAGAAGAGGAAAAGAAGGGCCAGACAAGCACAAAAAAACTACAAGAACAATGGACCACAATTAAGTTTATGGGATACTGTTAATAAATGAGGGTTGAGGTGAAGAAGAGACAGAGAAGGTAAAGACAAACAGAGAAGGTGAAAGGCACCACTCAGTGGTTCATGTTGGTGCCCCCCTGCAGCATAGGCCTATAGCAGCATATCTACACCGAAGCTGTTTAAGATGAGCTGCTCTAATCTGGTCCTGTAGCTGCAGCTTTGACTACTGGCCCTGACACATTAAGGTACTAAATATACACTAACTATATGCTTTATTAAACAGAAATGTTTTAAGTTTAGTTTTAAAGGTGGAGGTGGTATCAGCCTCCTTAACCCAAACTGGAAGTTGGTTTCAGAGTAATGGTGCCTGATAACAGAAAGCCCGTCCTCCAAATCTACATTTCGATACTCTAGGAACTACGAGTAAACCTGCACTCTGAGAATGGAGAGCTCTATTAGGAACGTACGGTACTATCAGGTCTTGCAAATATCGCGGTGCTAGGCCATTTTGGACTTTATATGCAAGTAATAAAATTTTGAATTGGATTCTAAATTTTACGAGGAGCCAATGGAGGGAAGCTAAAACTGGAGAGACGTGGTCTCTCTTGTTGATTCCTGTCAGCACTCGCGCTGCTGCATTTTGGATCAGCTGGAGGCTGTTCAGAGAATTACTTGGACATCCAGCCAATAACACGTTACAGTAATCTAGTCTAGAAGATACGAACGCATGAATTAGTTTTTCGGCATCACTCTGGGAGAGGATGCTCCTAATTTTTGCAATATTACGGAGGTGGAAAAACGCGGTTTTACAAACCTGATTAATATGCTGTTTAAATGACAAATCCTGATCGAATATAACGCCAAGGTTTCGCACAGTTTTACTGGAGGCCATCGCAAGACCATCTAATCCCTTCCTAAGCTGTTTGGGACCACAAACAACAACCTCTGTTTTATCAGAATTTAGTAGCAAAAAAATTCTGGACATCCAGTCCTTGATGTCCTAAAGACACATCTGAAGTTTGTGTAATGGTTCTGTTTCATCTGGCTTCATAGACAAATACAGCTGCGTATCATCAGCATAACAATGAAAATTAAGGCAGTGGTTCCGGATAATACTTCCCAAGGGCTGCATGTATAAACTGAACAAGATTGGCCCTAGCACTGAACCCTGCGGGACACCATAGCAGACCCTTGTCTGTACGGAAGAAACCTCATGAACATGAACAAACTGGAATCTATCAGACAGATATGATTTAAACCAATCTAGAGCTGTCCCTTTAATCCCAACAACATACTCTAGCCTCTGCAGTAAAATGCTGAGATCTATAGTATCAAAAGCAGTGCTGAGGTCCAGCAGAACCAGTATGGAAACTAACCCATTATCTGAGGCCATAAGAAGGTCATTCGAGACTTGAACCAGTGCTGTTTCTGTACTATGATGCATTCTGAACCCTGACTGAAAAATTTCAAATAGATCATTTCCTTACAAATGGTCACACAGCTGGCTTGCAACTACCATTTCCAGAATTTTAGAGATAAATGGAAGGTTGGAAATCGGTCTATACTTAGCTAAAATGTCTGGGTCAAGAGAGGGTTTTTTAAGTAATGGTTTTATTACTGCGACTTTAAAAGCCTGTGGCACATATCCCAAGACTAGGGACAAGTTTATCTGTTCCAGTATTGTCACACCAATAAGAGAAAAAAACATTTTTAAGTAGTCAAGTTGGGATTTAGTCTAACAGACACGTGGATGATTTAGATCCATTGACGACTGAGGTCAGCTCAGAGAGGTCAACAGGAACAAAACTGTCTAGAGTCAGGTCAGAGCATAAGGGAGTCGCCGAAGTTGAAAAAATGCCCAAAGCCACTGCCGGGTGGGCCTGGCCGATTTCCTCTCTAATTCGGACAATTTTATTGCTAAAGAAGCTCATAAAGTCTTCACTACTGAGAGCTGCAGGGATGCACGGCTCAAAAGAGTTGTGGCTCTTTGTCAGCCTGGCTACAGTGCTGAACAGAAAACGTGGGTTATTTTTATTATCCTCTATTAATACTGAATAATAGGCTGTTCTCAACTCAACTCAACTCAACTTTATTTATAAAGCACTTTAAACAAAACAAGGTTCACCAAAGTGCTGAACAAAGCATAAAATTAGTAAAAGAGCATGGCAATAATCAGACATAAGAAAATTAAAATACAATACAGTCTCCAGATTCCAACTCAATTAAAAGCCAAAGTGAAAAAATATGTTTTAAGAGCAGATTTAAAAGTGGAAAATGAGTCCATCTGTCTGAGGTCCAGGGGCAACTCATTCCAGATCTTTGGTCCGAAGATTGAAAAGGCTCGGTCACCTCTCAGTTTCCTCTTGGTCTTGGAGACGACTAACTGTATCTGATTTGTTGACCTGAGGGAGCGAGCAGGGGTGTACACCTGGATCAGGTCAGATAGGTACTTAGGAGCGAGACCATGAAGACATTTAAAAACAAATAAAAGAATTTTAAAATCAATGCGTAAACGAACTGGGAGCCAATGAAGTGATGCTAAAATGGGAGTAATGTGCTCTTGTTTCCGCGCACCAGTCAAAAGACGGGCAGCAGCGTTCTGGACTAACTGCAATCGAGCAAGTGATTTCTGAGCAACTCCAACATAAAGAGCATTGCAATAATCTAAACGAGTTGTAATAAAAGCATGGATTAAAATCTCAAAGTCACAGCGAGAAAGAAGAGGTTTAACCTTGGACAATTGTCTCAGATGGAAAAAGCTGGACTTGACCACTGAACTAATGTGAGCATTAAAAGTTAGGTTGCTGTCCAGTTTGACACCCAAACTCGTTGTTCTAGCTTTGCAAAGCGCTTTTTTATATACTATTAGACTATCTTTCCATGCATAATAAATATCTACAGACCTACTAGAGTACCACTTTCTTTCCATTATACGCACTTTCTGTTTTAACATACGAATATATGAGTTAAACCAGGGAGTTAAGCTCCTACAGTTAGAGACCCCCTTTCTCAAAGGAGCAACTACATCTAAAGCTGAGTGCAACACATCTGCAGTGCTACCGACAAGGAAATCAACGTCTGCAGAGGTAGAACCGAGGTCACAGCCCTCAACTGCTTCACTATGTTCCACTGTAAGAAGATGAAGAGCAATGGCCTCCCTAAATTTAGTGATAGCTTTATCGGATCGACACCCTGCTAAAGTAATTCCTCCTTTTATGCGTAACGTTGACAATGTTGAATTCAAACGTTATTAAACAGTGGTCGGATAGGAGGGAGTTTACATGTTCCCTCCTATCCTATGCTTTACGTGTTCATATCAAATAAAGGCAGCACTGCAGTTGCTTCAGAATCACATACTTACATCGTGTGCAGGTTGAGGTGTAGTCAGAACAGCAATCCTTCAGCTGCAGACAGATCTGGTCACAGAAACACCCCTGCCTGTTACAGCTGTTGTTATGACCAGCGCAGCACATTGCTGGTGGACCTGCACAGCCTGTAACACACAGTCAAATAAACACAGTGAACATCTGGCAAAAAGAATGAAACTTGAAGGTTGTTCATACAGCTGTCGGTTTTTTTATGTAGTGATGTAGCAGAGGAAAAATATCAACATCATCACCAGAAATAAATAATAAATCTCCTTGTATTTTTCATTTATAACAAACAAATACCCGACAAGTTTAAGTTAAAACACAGTTTTGTGAAAAAGACCCTGAGATACTTAAACTCCTGCACTTGAGGCGGGACCTCTTCACCTACCCGGAGAGGGCACGTCACCCTTTCCCGGTAGAGAAACATGGTCTCGGAATTGGAGGTGCCGATTCTCATCCTAGCTGCTTCATACTCAGTTTTTCACTGCCCCAGCACATGCTGAAGTTCAGCAGAGTCCTGCTTTCTTCTTTTTCATTTTATTTGCATTTCCTCTGAAAACAATCTGTCTCATTCAAAAATGTTGATCGGATGGTAGACTAACCTAATCAGGCAGTGCCTATCATCCTTCTCCAACCTTTTTTCATTTCATAAGGAATTAAGCATAAACACCAGAAGAAATTTTTCACTAACAGTAGATGTACGACACAGCAGGAAAGCAGAGACGTGGCTGTGTTTCTCTTAGGGAACCCCTGCTCATGTGTAACTTGAATCACTCCCATGGCTGACAGACATATAATGATTCACCTTTGTTTTGTCATGAAAAAGGTTTCTGTGGACAGTGACAGCTGTTCTTGTTCACTTCTAATTAATGGCAACAATTGACATTATTGATCCTAAGATTCTTATAAGGAGACTGGAACAACATATTTAATATTAGGCTTGATACCTTCTGTTTTAATAAAGCCTTTAACTCTGTAGAGTCTTAGATCATCTGTTAGTTTTGCTGCTGTAGGCCTAGGTCCATTGTCAATTTAAAATGTTCCTGGATCATTTCTTATCATTGTCATCATCTATCTTCTGTCATCTCTCTCTGTCCCCTCTTTGCGCAGGTCCTGGTGAGGTTGGTTCTGCTGCGACTGCTGTTCCTGTTCTTCTGGTGAGCAGCACAGTAATCCTAACCCTAGTGGTTATCACTAACATTTCACATGCAGAGGCTTAAGCTGGATCGTTTTGTGTGTTTCTGAGTTTGCATGTTCTCTTTGTGTCTGTGAGGGTTTTCTCCAGGTGGCCAGGGTTCTTCGACTCCATAAACATGTTGCTGGTAACTGGTAATACCATAGTAATCATTCGGTCTAACAAATAAACAGACCAATCTTATTAATGTGTGTGGAAGTAAGAGAAAGCTGTTTAGACTGTGAAAGTGACTGGTCCTTGGACTACAAAGTTGCTATATGAGCATGTTGTTGTTGACTAACCTGTAGGTGTAGAGGCGGCCATCCACCATCCGGAGAGGGCGCCATCTGAAGTTGTAGATGTGTCAGTGTTGGTTGTTGGGTTGGACTTTGTTGAAAAGGACACCATGGAAGATGAAGTTGTGTTCACAACTGGTTGTGCAGATGCAGTAGTGCTACTTGCACTTGCACTTGATTCTGGTGTGAAGAGAGCAGACAATAAAGATAAAGGCATATCTGCTGATTATTATTTAAAATCCCCCCCCCCCATTTGTAATGAAAAAAAAATGGATCCAAAACTTTTGACTGATCTGATTTTATATATATATATATATATATATATATATATATATATATATAATTTTTTTTTTTACAATTTATAATTAATATGTCAAACATAAACCCAATTCCTAAAAAGCTGGGACACCATGCACAACGTAAATACAAACAGATCTAAATAACCCGTATTACAACAAACAAACTTCAAATGAAAACATTTTGCCTTTTCTTGCAAAATATTAGCTCATTTTGAATTTGATGGCAGCTGGTAGCTGTGGCCAGAGAGGAATGTAACGTTTCTGGATAGTTTTCACACTTGGCTTCTTCTTTTAAAGACGGAGCCTGTAGCTGCATTTGTGGATTACATAGCAGACGTTCAGAGGAGACAATCATGCATGAATAAAATCAATTTCTTTAACTCATTAACAATGGCCTGTTAATGAGTTAAGGGGAAGACATTGTCTGAAATTCCCAAAAGGGAAAAGCAAATATCAAATTTAAGTCTGATGTCTAACTCTAACTCAAAAAACATAATGACTTTCATATCATCCTGTGCCATTTTTCAGTGTGTTGCATATTTATGATGCATCAGAAAGGCATTAAGGAAGTACGTCTTAGCCAAAATACACTGTTACAAAAGCTCAAAGCATTTTTTACCGCCACAGACATTTAAAAAAATTTAACTAATCGTTCCTGAACATTTTCTTGCTTCTGAAATTACATAGTCTTAAGTTACAACTGGGCTTTCTCTTTTCCAATATACTAATATTTTATATATATATATATATATATATATATATATATATATATATATATATATATATATATATATATATATATATAAAATAGAAAATACCAATGTCTAGAGCTGTTTCTTGTGCACCCCCCCACCCCCGAGTATTTGGAGAGAAATTAAATTACATTTCTTCACATTTATCCAGCTAAATGATAATATCAAAATACTTCACTGTGAAGAACTTAAAATTATCCTTCACATATTGATACTGAACCTTGTGATACAATGGTTTTCTTTTTTGTTTTTCTTCTTGACATATTACCTTCTTCCTGAATGCCTTTCCCTGCAGCTTAAATGGCAATAAGACACCATAATACACCATTTTACACCGTAATACACCATTATACACATAATACACCGTAATACATCGTAATACACCATCATACACTGTAATACATTATTATACACCGTAATACACCATTATACACATAATAAACCGTAATACACCATAATACACCATTATACACAATAATACACCATTATAGACCATAATACACCATAATACAACATAATACACCATAATACAACATAATACACCATAATACACCATAATACAACATAATACACCATAATACACCATAATACACCATAATACACCATTATACAACATAATACACCATAATACACCATTGTACACCACAATACACCATATACACCATAATACACCATAATACACCATTGTACACCACAATACACCATAATACACCATTATACACCACAATACACCATATACACCATAATACACCATAATACACCATTGTACACCACAATACACCATTATAGACCATAATACACCATTATACACCACAATACACCATATACACCATAATACCCCATTATACACCACAATACACCATTATAGACCATAATACCCCATAATACACCAGTGGCCTAGCCTCAACACAAATCACATTTTAGGTAGCTGCTCTTAAATTAAAACTTGAATTTACAAATCTAGCCCTTTATCTTTTTAAAGGGGAACAGATGCATGCATTGCCACAGATTTAACTGAAGGTTACACTGCAAATATAGTTTTATTTATTTATTTTTTTAAAGGACACAAATAGAAGATGTCATTATTCCACAAGAACTTTGACTGGCGTCTCACTTGTTGAACTTACTGCACAGACCCTATAATTCTTATTTACATTTTAGTTTTTGTATTTTCTTTAATTAAGTGCCTTGAATTTGGCAAGATTTCTTCAACTTACTCTAGATTTAATTTTAACACTACAATTAAGAAACACCTATATTTGATGAAAACACATTTACAATTCATTGAATAATGGGCAGCTCATCATTCTAATTTACATGTTCACCACCTTTAACTGACAAAATGTCATGGCTATGGGTAAAAAACTGTCTATGTAGCTTGTCAAAATACTACTTTGTATCACAGTTTTGTAATTATATTATTTTGCATTTAAAAAAATGATGCATCGTCTTTACTTTATGAAGCTGGTAAATATCAAATGTGTTCTTACGTACCATGATCGCAGGTTAGTAACCCTGACAGGAGAAAAAGGAGCAGTGTTAGCCTGTCCATGACACGTGGCTGATCTGAGAACTCACCACACAATAACTTTATTGTCTGCGAGAAGAAGTAATTAACTTGTCTTCTTAAATTGTTTTCCTGAAGAACTGCTTTTTCTCTTTCTCTTATGATTAAGTCTTTCCAGTTCTACAAGTGGTTAATGTGTCACACCTACATGTCAGGAATGCTGTTGTATTTATGTGTTTTTAATTAAAAAAAAATTTTTTTTTTGGAGACCTCAGGTTGTCAGGGTCAAGTCTTCTTTTTGTTCCCAGTGTCAAAACCAGACATGAAGAGTTCTGTTTTTATGCCTTTTACATGTTGAGCAGACTGACAAAAACAGGTCTACTAAAACCCTCTGCCGTTTTAAATCAAGATTAAAAGCTTTTATATGTCACTACTCATCAAAAAACAATTAATATCTTGCTTACTGCTGCTTACTGCTACCAGTAAGCCTACTCACTGGAACATTGAGTTTGTGCATTTGTAACAATCGGCCTTATAAGTGTATTTTTAAAGGGCTGGGTTTCCACTAATGCTCATGGGGGTCCTTAGAAGGTTAACCAAGAAAAATTAATAATGTTAATCTAACGTAACAGGCATTAATTGAATAAGACAGTTCACAATCCCACATCTAACAAATAATCAGATGGCACAGAACAAACCTAGAAAAGACTCAGCACAACGTTTATTCAATGACGCGCAAAGCACTGCATATTTAAAATGCAGCAAATCACCTCCACAATTGCAAATCCATTTAAACCTCCTCCCCTCCCTAATCAGAAAAGAAAAGAAAACAAAACAAAAAAATGCGATCTCACCGGATCCGCGGATTATATAATCAACCATCAACAGAGATGGAAGTTGGATCATTTATCTCCTCCGGGCGTCCTCTGCATGAGTCACGAGCGCGCCAAACAATGTGCGGCGTTTAAATGGCTGGATCTCTGCTCCCCCGTTATGGTCGTCTTTAGTCTATGATAGTCTGTGTGGTACTGTATTTCTACTCAACACAAGGACCCTAGATTAGTGGCTGCAGCTTCTACACGCACAACCGCATTTGCCGGCTCTCTCCACAGACCCGCCCCACACACCCGTCTCACACCTTGGGTGCGCGCTGAGAGGAATCACGCGGGCCAAGACATTAAAGGGACACCCGTCATTCCTACCCACTTACCCAGTGGATCATAAAGAGACATAATCGCACAGGTACATACATATATTTACAATAAACTTAAATCAGTGTGAGGGCATCACACATTTATCTGCCCTATTCTATTTTAGTTATTACTATTCAACCTTGTGTTTTAATTCTATTGAAGTAGACTTTTAATGTTTTTGCATATTGCCGTGTTTTTTTTTTTTTACGAACACTTTGAATTGCCATGTACATGAAATGTGCTGTACAATTAAACTAGTCTTGCCCAAGACTAGGGTGACAATTCAGCAGACGACTTAATAGTTTTCAGTTACACATTAAAAACATTCCTGAAGACATTGTGTGCAGACTACTGCCGTCATATTAAATTTCTGGACATTTTCAGGTCTTCACATTGCTGTGAGAGACTGCTATGGTAGGACTTAATGTCCCACAATAGCAGTTCTTTAAGGTTCAGATGTACACTTTGGGTTATTGCAAAACTCATTTTTACTCCAGACTTTTTTTTTTTATCTCCATTTGCTGATGGGCTGGGGATTCTTTTACCCTGTTTCATACAGACTTAATGTTGCCATCAGCAGGCTTGAAAGGTGTCTGTGCTGATGCTTTTGTATTGACAATTGTAACAATGTGAACTTTAACATGCTAAATATGAACTCAGGCCTGTCAAGTCCGAGACAACTTCCCTTCAGTTTAAACAATGCAGCCTTATAATCCTTGCCACAGTGACAGGCAACCAGTTCCAAAGATCATTACTGATGTCTTTCCTTGATGTAATGTTAAAGGTGTAGTAGGTGACGTCTAGGAAAAGTAATAGAACAGAACAAATTTTTAAAAGTATATGACCAAAATGCATAAGCTCTCCCTTCTAACCATCAAAACACATGAACGCACCAGTTTAGTACCCTAAGCTACTACACCTGCCACTCTCACAGAGTAGGCATGCAGGAGACGAGTGCACAACTGCCACAAAAACATGCAGAAATGCTGGCTGATTGGCAGAGCAATAACCTTTTACCTACGTTCACATTTTTCATATTTAAACACTAGAAATTAAAAGCAATTTTAGTTGGAAAGTACTTGAAATAATCACCTGACATACTTTAAGGCATCAGACCAGCAAACGGTCTCAAAAAGGTTTGCCGTTATAGGTGGCTAAGCAAGTGTATACAATAAGCTCCATGAATTTTAGGAGCCCCAAGAACGATTAGTTGACAAAAGCAGCAGGATAAGACATTTGTGCTCTACTCATCAGTGCAGTGTTTCCCCAACCCTGTTCCTCAGGGTACACTGCCCTGCAGGTTATAAACATCTCAGCTCCAAGAAACGGATCACAATGGTTTGCCTTGGCTTGTCAAAGACTTGCACAAGCCCCTGATGAGCCTAAAACATACAGGCCAGTGTATCCAAAGCAACAGGGGTGGGAATTGCTAGCAGCAATTCACCTTAAGTTTATAAAATTTGGAAAACTTAGTCATGGTAGGCCAGCAAAGTTTTGAAAGGGCAACCTTCAACAGTTCCCATTTAGCACAAAAGAGTTTGCCTACAGAGCAAATAATTTGATCCAGAACAGTTTAGGTTTGGATATGCCTATGGTCAACTTTAGCAAGACGATAATTGCCCAAGTGTGGCTTTTGCTGAAAAGGTTGATTCATAATTGTTCGATTCCAAAATATACCCAATTAAAATTTAAAAAAAAAAAAAAAAAAAAAAATAGCCCTAATATCAAAAGGACTTCCAGAACTTAAGGACATCCATAAGGCATAGATGGTGAATGACCCAGACCTGGAAAAGCCTGAGGTGAATGACCCAGACCTGGAAAAGCCTGAGGTGAATGACCCAGACCTGGAAAAGCCTGAGGTGAATGACCCAGACCTGGAAAAGCCTGTCAATCATAGATCAGAAATCCTGGAGCCCAAGTTATGAAAATAGTGTACATACAATGTTTGGGCAGAAATGTACCGGGACACGTTTGTATGGGACACAGAGGAAAAGGGGGGAACAAAAAAAAAAAAAAAAAAAACAGCAAACAGAAGTTTTGATCATTTGTTTATTTTGCATTCAGTGATTATCCAGTTGCCATTATGCCTCCGTGTAAACACCAGCCATTAAACGTTAAGTATTTAACATGTCTGCATTGCTAGATTTTGGACAGTTTGTACACATGGCAATAAGTGGAGATCAAGGAGGTGAGCAACATTCATGAAAAATCTTTGAAATCCATGGGTTGGGGCAGAAATCTGGAGATGCAGAGAACAAAGAAAATTAGACATGGTTTATGTAAACATTGAATAGCTTCTGGTTCAAATGTAGATCTTCCAATGTCAAATACCATTTACATTTTCTGTTATTCACACTGCCCAGCTTTCCCCAAACTCTTGAATACTCTTGGCCCTTGTACCATCTGGCTTCATCTTTTCATTCCACTTTTGGCCATCAAAGTTTCCACATAGTCCCTCCACCTTCTTTTTATAAAGACGTGGTAGAACAATCTCTGTGGGGATAAGGATGAGTTTGTAAAAAAAGACAAAAAAAAACAAAAAAAAACAACTCAGTTTTACTGATATGTACTTAAAAATTACCTGCTTTGCAGAGTCCATCAGACTCCACTAAAAGACCAAAATCAGCTCTTAGGTAGATGTGAGACGATTGCTTCTGGATATCAAGTCCAGCAGTTGGTGAGACAGGAGTTTTGGTTTCAATTCCATCCACCTGTGGGAAAACAAGATTTGGGAACGCAGCTTGTCATTAACAGAACACGTCGTTGTGGATGGGAGGGGCAAGCAAAAATAAAAGATAAATAAACTTTAACTGATTTACCAGTTTTTAAACTTATTTGGAGATCTGAGAAAAGTTGTAACCTTATAAAGGAATGCTGAAGTCAAATAGTTTGTCCAACCCATCTTTCTAGGTCAAGAAGCTACTGTAGCCAGTTTAAGGAAACAAAAAGTAGCTATACAGAAAAAAATGCCAAGCCATTTCCTGCGAGGGACTTGTACAATTGCAGGCATGCAGGTTCTAATGCCAGAGTACACCATGCAAATAAAGGGCAGATACTCACAAAAAGCTTCCGATGCTTTTTGAACTCCACAGTGTGGTTGTAAACTCTGATCTTGAGTTCTTGTACAGCATCATTTTCATAACGCTCATCCTCACTGACACTGCTGCTGTCTTCCTCACTGCTGTCACCATGTTGACCGTCCTCTGTGCATGCATTAATGATCTCGATGTAGACGTCGGGAAGGTTACTGGGCAGGTTTTTAGTCCTCACCAGCATATACGAGCGGTCACCCTTAAAGTTATGCTTTAGCCCGTCAAATGTTTTGTACTCGGGATCTCCTTGGACAGTGCACTCACCAAAACCTTTAAAAACAAAAAGACTGCAGTTAAACTATGACGATGAAAAATTAGATGCAATCCAAACAAGTTCACATACCTGTTGACTGACAGTAATAGCCCATTTTATTTTGAAGACAAATGGCATCTTCACACCCCTCGTCATCACAGTCGATCTTTCCCATGCCATCATGCTCACACGTACATTTCTGACTGCAGTGACTGGTGTACCACATGTCATTGAACTAATGGGGGGGAAAAAAAAAAAAAAAAAAAAAAATAAATAAATAAATAAATAAAATTTTAAAGTGCACACCTGAAAATCTTTTTTTTTTTTAATAAAAATCACTTACTTTGCGTTTGATTCCATTTTCATCCACACACCCACACTCTACTAAAGGAACACAAGCCCTCCCTTTCTTCACAAAGCCATCATCACAAACACATCCTGGCACACAACTGTTGGCACTGCAGTGTGGCCGACCATTCAGGAAGTTACAAGTTGGACTGCACGCAGGGACGCAAGCAGTGTAATGACTGTTCTTGGCACAAGATGGTGCTGAAGATTTAAAAAAAAAAAAAAAAAGAGAAATGATACATATAGCAAATAAATCAGGAGTAAAGAAAATATTCCACTTACATTAAAGTGTACGTACTTGGTAAAACTGTTATCAATGATTGTAGCCCAGCTGTGGTAAGGAACGGCCTGGTTGTAGTGATCTGAGGCTGCGGCTCCGTTGCTTCTGGTTGGGGTGTTGGGAACAGCTGTGGGCCAGTGGTTTGGATTGCCTCAGTTGTCATGCTTGCCTCTGCAGTCACGGGCAGCCTGGTTGTGGATGACCAAATAGAAGTCTGAAGCGTGGGCACAGCAGTGGCATTGGGCGTCAGGGGCTGCGGCTCCGTGGGCACAGCAGTGGCATTGGGCGTCAGGGGCTGCGGCTCCGTGGGCACAGCAGTGGCATTGGGCGTCAGGGGCTGCGGCTCCGTTGGCACAGCAGTGGCATTGGGCGTCAGGGGCTGCGGCTCCGTTGGCACAGCAGTGGCATTGGGCGTCAGGGGCTGCGGCTCCGTTGGCACAGCAGTGGCATTGGGCGTCAGGGGCTGCGGCTCCGTTGGCACAGCAGTGGCATTGGGCGTCAGGGGCTGCGGCTCCGTTGGCACAGCAGTGGCATTGGGCGTCAGGGGCTGCGGCTCCGTTGGCACAGCAGTGGCATTGGGCGTCAGGGGCTGCGGCTCCGTTGGCACAGCAGTGGCATTGGGCGTCAGGGGCTGCGGCTCCGTTGGCACAGCAGTGGCATTGGGCGTCAGGGGCTGCGGCTCCGTTGGCACAGCAGTGGCATTGGGCGTCAGGGGCTGCGGCTCCGTTGGCACAGCAGTGGCATTGGGCGTCAGGGGCTGCGGCTCCGTTGGCACAGCAGTGGCATTGGGCGTCAGGGGCTGCGGCTCCGTTGGCACAGCAGTGGCATTGGGCGTCAGGGGCTGCGGCTCCGTTGGCACAGCAGTGGCATTGGGCGTCAGGGGCTGCGGCTCCGTTGGCACAGCAGTGGCATTGGGCGTCAGGGGCTGCGGCTCCGTTGGCACAGCAGTGGCATTGGGCGTCAGGGGCTGCGGCTCCGTTGGCACAGCAGTGGCATTGGGCGTCAGGGGCTGCGGCTCCGTTGGCACAGCAGTGGCATTGGGCGTCAGGGGCTGCGGCTCCGTTGGCACAGCAGTGGCATTGGGCGTCAGGGGCTGCGGCTCCGTTGGCACAGCAGTGGCATTGGGCGTCAGGGGCTGCGGCTCCGTTGGCACAGCAGTGGCATTGGGCGTCAGGGGCTGCGGCTCCGTTGGCACAGCAGTGGCATTGGGCGTCAGGGGCTGCGGCTCCGTTGGCACAGCAGTGGCATTGGGCGTCAGGGGCTGCGGCTCCGTTGGCACAGCAGTGGCATTGGGCGTCAGGGGCTGCGGCTCCGTTGGCACAGCAGTGGCATTGGGCGTCAGGGGCTGCGGCTCCGTTGGCACAGCAGTGGCATTGGGCGTCAGGGGCTGCGGCTCCGTTGGCACAGCAGTGGCATTGGGCGTCAGGGGCTGCGGCTCCGTTGGCACAGCAGTGGCATTGGGCGTCAGGGGCTGCGGCTCCGTTGGCACAGCAGTGGCATTGGGCGTCAGGGGCTGCGGCTCCGTTGGCACAGCAGTGGCATTGGGCGTCAGGGGCTGCGGCTCCGTTGGCACAGCAGTGGCATTGGGCGTCAGGGGCTGCGGCTCCGTTGGCACAGCAGTGGCATTGGGCGTCAGGGGCTGCGGCTCCGTTGGCACAGCAGTGGCATTGGGCGTCAGGGGCTGCGGCTCCGTTGGCACAGCAGTGGCATTGGGCGTCAGGGGCTGCGGCTCCGTTGGCACAGCAGTGGCATTGGGCGTCAGGGGCTGCGGCTCCGTTGGCACAGCAGTGGCATTGGGCGTCAGGGGCTGCGGCTCCGTTGGCACAGCAGTGGCATTGGGCGTCAGGGGCTGCGGCTCCGTTGGCACAGCAGTGGCATTGGGCGTCAGGGGCTGCGGCTCCGTTGGCACAGCAGTGGCATTGGGCGTCAGGGGCTGCGGCTCCGTTGGCACAGCAGTGGCATTGGGCGTCAGGGGCTGCGGCTCCGTTGGCACAGCAGTGGCATTGGGCGTCAGGGGCTGCGGCTCCGTTGGCACAGCAGTGGCATTGGGCGTCAGGGGCTGCGGCTCCGTTGGCACAGCAGTGGCATTGGGCGTCAGGGGCTGCGGCTCCGTTGGCACAGCAGTGGCATTGGGCGTCAGGGGCTGCGGCTCCGTTGGCACAGCAGTGGCATTGGGCGTCAGGGGCTGCGGCTCCGTTGGCACAGCAGTGGCATTGGGCGTCAGGGGCTGCGGCTCCGTTGGCACAGCAGTGGCATTGGGCGTCAGGGGCTGCGGCTCCGTTGGCACAGCAGTGGCATTGGGCGTCAGGGGCTGCGGCTCCGTTGGCACAGCAGTGGCATTGGGCGTGCTTGGGTGAGTAGTGGTTAGGGGCATTGGTTCTGTTGCTTCTGGTTGCGGTGTTGGGAACAGCTGTGGGCCAGTTATCATGGTCACCTCTGTAGTCAGGGGCAGCCTAGTCACAGTGGCTGTCACTTCTGGATGGGGTGTTGGCCTTTCCTTTGTGGTCAGGGCTTGCCTGGATGTGGTGGTGGATGGTTTGAGCAAAGGGAATTGTTTTATTGGAAATTGATTCATAGTAGGAACAGGACTTTCTGGATAAGCCACATCTGTAAGATTTAAAATAAAGAAAAATTAAAAGAAATATTCTTGCACTGATTCATGTATGGTGGCATTTGAAAATTCAAACCCAGGACAAGCTCACCGGTGCAGAAGCCACGTTTAAGTGTTATGTCATCTATTGCTGCATCAGACGGGTCATTGGAGCTTCTTGCCTCAATCATGATCTAAACA
This sequence comes from Xenentodon cancila, assembly GCA_014839995.1. Lineage (NCBI taxonomy): Eukaryota > Metazoa > Chordata > Actinopteri > Beloniformes > Belonidae > Xenentodon > Xenentodon cancila. The sequence goes on along the minus strand of CM026207.1, from coordinate 15,626,927 downwards.
GTTAATACAAATTTAGAAAAATGGACTTTGTATACAATACCCATTTTAAAAATCACTTACCTGGAAAGCACCTGTAGTCATCAAATTCACCCGAGCCTGAAGCCACACATTTCCCTGATTATTCCTTTTCCTCCACACGGCATCAGCCCGTCTTTCCTGAACTAAGTATATATGGAGACCCATTGTGTCAGCCGACCCATCCATATGGTACCAGAACTGCAAACATTGTGGACCAGAGTCGAAACACTCAAGGCTGACTAGACGAGCTGTGGCACCAAGTGACACACCAGTGGCTTCAATGTAGAGATATTGACCACCTGTATCAAGACAGAAATAATTAAACACAAACAAAAAACAAAATAAAAAAAATTTTTTTTAAGCATAATTACCTCCTTTGGTGTGATCTGAAGCAGGACTAGTTATGGTGGGAGCAGAACCGTTGTGCCTCTTCCAATCAAAGACATCATTGAGCATCTGACTCCACTGACATAAATCCTGCTCAAAATCACAGTTTACCTGGCAAACTGGAAAAGAGTTAAACATTTGTCAGGTGTAGTGCATTCCTGGATATCAGAACATGTACAATATGCTGCAGTGAAACTACACTGCAACTATACCTGGGTGCAGTGGTAGCCCAGGAGCTTCTGTAACATTGCCCCTTTTCAAACCCACTGATCCCCTTACAGAAGACATAGTGGTGGTCATTACTGGATGGATAGCTGTAACATTCAAAGAATGTACTGAAGCTGTTGTGGGCATAGGAACACTTGGAGAAGCTGGTGTACTTTGATTGGGAAGAGCAGGTAGTGCTTCCCCACCACGATCTGAAATTGGGGGGAGAAAAAAAAAAAAAAAAGAAAGTAAATCATACAAGCTTTACAGTGTTCTGCACCTAAACATTTCCCATATTGACACATCTGACAAGTGATTAGATCTGCCCCTGAATGATGTACAAGTTATTAGTAATGTACTTACTGCTATCCAGAGACATGTCTGGAGTACCAAGTCATCTTAAAAAAGGTTGGTTTGTTTCAAGTGTACCTTAGCCAACTGCCATTGCCCTCATTTTACTTGCATATAGCTGCCACCTTGCTCTAGACTAGGTAAATGCGGAGGCCCATAATGTCTGCTGAATTATACATATAGTACCAAAATGATATTGCTGGCCTTAAAGAAACTTTGCTTCGTCATAAAAATCCATCTTTTGGTTTCTCTTCTGATCATTAAGACTGTCAATATCTACAGACACCAGGGTCAGCAGAGGGGCAACTACTGTTCCATGTTCAGTTAAAATTAGTAACCACCCTTTTCCAGGTAGGACTGAGTCATTGTCAACAGTAGCTCTGACAGCAAAGGAAAATTCTTATAAATATCCACAAGAGCCAACATTAAAGCATTTTTACATTTTAACTTTTACCCATTAAACTACAGACTCAGTATAGTACAGAATTTGTCTATGAATGTTAAAAATTAACCAAAAGAAAAAAATTCTGCAAGTCAGCTTCCTTTGTAATTCACTTTGTTGCTTGAGACTAAAGACCTTTAAGTGTGGAAGGAAGCATAGTTCCAACCATGCAAAGGAAAAGAGACTAGTTTAAGCCTTGTTTGCAGTGTGTTCAATATCACAGAAACATGCTACTTTGTCACCTGAGCAAGAGCCAAAACTGATGGAAACGTCATCTATGGCCACATCTGACTGATTAGTACGGCCCTTCACTCCCTCCAGTATGATCTGGGGAGACGGGAATTATTGCACATATTTCAGTCTTTCTGGGGAGTGTCGAACAGACACTTCATGAGTATCTTTAGGTTAATCTTGTCAAACTTACTTGGAATGGACTGGATACTTTGAGATCAACATTACCCAGATGCCATTCTGGTCCCTGGTTGTTAGTAACAGACCAAAGCTTAACAGCTTTGTCTTCTTGGAGCAAGTACACACCAAGAGTCATGCCGGCGGCTGAACCATACATATAATACCAGAAGTGCAGGCATAGTGGCCTGCTATATTGGCACACAGAGCTTAGCAAACGAGCAGAGTCTCCATAGGTTACACCATCTCCTTCAAGGTACATGTAGAAACCAGCTGGGGAAGGAAAAAAGAAAAATTAATCCAAGCTCCGTTGTTGGTATGAATCACTTTCAAAGAGAAACAGTTTACCTCCAGTGGTGTGGTCTTTGTTTGGGCCAGTTAGATTTGATAGTGTGGGCCCAGAATGTCTGGTCCAGTCAAAACTTTCCTGAATAAGTTGCTCCCACCCACAGAGATTGTTGTCAAAATTGCAGTTGATAGGGCAAACTGAGGAGAGATGTTAAAAAGCTGAGCAATGACTTATATAAACCATTAGTGTAAAATTAGCAGATTTCCAAATTTGTTTTTGAAAATTACATATGAATTTGAGTACTGAGATTATCCAAAGTCAAACCTTCCTAACCCTAATTTCCCTTACCAGTCTGATCTGGATTTGAAGAGGCAGGACCTTTAGTAACAGTGGCTGGGGACTCAGCTGTAATTACAAGAGGAAAAAAGAGGGACAGACCCACAATGAGTTCACCAAAACATCTGAGACCAATATTTTGCCATCCTTGCCACAACTTGCCCTAAAGCCAAAGTATGATGCCCTTTTGCCTTCACTGAGAAATTATAAATGCCTAGTTTATCGTTTTGTGCCACAGCAATGCATGTAGGCCACACTGCCTACACCATGTGTGGCATTTATACTTTTCTGCAGCATCACAGCTCATGCAGAGATTTTCCAGTCCATGCATTTAGTTAGTTGGAAAGGGGTTCATGTCAGGCTGTTATAGCTCCGTTGGGTTCACACCTACACTAGCTTCAAACAGATGTACTAGTCTGATTTAGGTCTCCTGGTTCTGTTTGATCTGGTCAACAATGATTATTTTTTGAATGAAAGAAAGCCACCAACTTCTACATACATGTACACGAGACTCAAATCCTCACCACAGGTGGTTTCACTAGCAACCTGCTGTATAAGACCTTAGGTTTGCATAGTGTGCTGCCACAACACCACTAAATTGAGATGGGGGGAGAAAAAAAAAAAAAAAAAAAAAAAAAAGCCAACTTACGACAGAATGTTGAATTCCTCCACGTGGCTACAACTCCAGCTTCCTGACAGATACCAGCATAGTCCTGGAACATCTCACAGAGTATTGCTTGGTCACCATGAGAAGAACACATGCCAGCCACGCAGGCCCTGAAGTAGCCGTCTGCCCCAACAACTGATAAGCAGTCAGCAAAGGGCCCAGTGACAGAGAGGATGGCTCCACAATACACCTCACTGGCATATTCTGCCTTTTTCAGCTGGTCACACTGGAGAGGTACGAGGATGGTTTCACAGGAGGAACCCATTGTCCCAGTCTGCCAGCTCTCACCCAGAGCTTTAGCATTTTCTGCATATGTGCCATCTGGCTTCTGGAAGTCATCTCCACGCAGGTGGTTAAAGTTGCCACACAGGCCACACACTTTACCAGAGAAGTTTGATGGCAGGCTGATGATGACATCACCAGCGTTGTCATATGAAACGGTAAGACCTAAATTTGTTTCCACTACAGCAGCAGTAGGGTTGCTGTTGATGTTTAGCAGGCCATTGCTGTGGCTGAATGGAAGAGTCTTCAAGTCACCATTAACCTGAGGTGAGAAAGATGGACAAGTATTAGCTTCAGGGATCATAAACCATCAACAGCACTATGCTTTACAGTTTGAGCGATCCAAGGACTTATTCTTTGAATTTGAGGACGTTACATCTCACCACTTTGACTCTAGAACCCCAAAGTCATGCTATAATTTTTTTTAATTTGCACTTTTTTTTTTTTTTTTATTTAAATAAAACACAAAGTCCAGAAATCACATATTTTTAGAAGGTATACTTGCAGTTGAGTGTGTGCACACCTTAGAGTAGTTCACAACTAATTGACAGGTTATGCAATTTGTGATTCCATTTCCCCTCAACTTTCAGTTCTATGACATTAAATAACTGAAAATAGACTTTCAAGAAGTAGGCAGCCAAACTTCAATTTATCTTCATTTCATCAGTTTGAGTATAATCAGCAACTCACCAAAGCCTGTTGCATCTGACTTTTTAGCAGAGACACCTTGATGTTCCCCAAGTTCACAATAATCTGCAGTGCATTTGGCAGTGATGCATTGCCGTTCTGCTCATTGACCACCTCCACACTGAATTCAGGAACAACTTCAGTGGTTGAGCAACTCTTAGTCAGCACATAGGAGCAGGGGGCCATGAAGCGGAACACTACTCCGTCGAAAGTGCTGAAGTCTGTGTGATGGTGTATTGTACACGTCCCTGGACTGGAAAGCCCACTGGGGCCTCCACTCTGAGGACCACAAAGTTGGCCATCTTGGCACTGAGGATGAAAGCAGAAAAGCTGACCAAAATCACAGATGCAGCGAGTCGAGTCATCCGTCAGCAACTCTGTGTCTGAGTCGCACTGGTTACCTGTAAAGATGGAAAAAATTACTTTACCCCAGACAGCAGCAGTTGATGGATCATTTGTTTTTACAGTAGACTAACCAGGTAGTTAAATTTTGTTAAACATTTCACAAAATTTGTTTAGAAGGCTTTGATCAAATCACATGCATTCTTGAGTAAAATGCAAGTTAGGGTTTTCAAAAGATGCTACAGCCTTCTATACCTGAACATATCCCAAGTTGGCCTAATACTTACCACAGGAACCTCTTCTTACACCAATCTGTTTTAGAGTGGTCTGGTCCTCTAGAGATACTGGGTAGATGGCTTCAAATGCAAGCTGAAAATAAAAAAAATAAAGTAAAATTTTAAAGTTTCAGGATAGTCTGCTGAAATTTACATAACCCCAGTTGTAGATCAGACATTTGTTATGACGCATGTCAGTTTACCTGTGAGCTTGCTTCAGTGATATTTAGGGGCAGAAACACTTGTCTCCACGCATCTCTTGGAAAGGTGGGAGAAGTCCAGATCTTGACTTGACCACTGCTGCTTTTTAACAGGGCATGAAGCTCAGACCCAACAGTTGCAGCCGGGGCCAAGTACCAGAACTCCAGACAGGCTATACCCTCAATCTCCAGCGGACGACTCTCTAGAATATTCAGCGTGACATCCTCTGGAACTGAAATGAGAATAGTCAGTCATACTTAAAGGGTGACCAAATTGTTTCTAAAGTACACAGTGACCTTAGTGAACCAACCTTTAAAAGTGCATAATATTGGATCTTTAGTCCTTAATTACCAAGCACTTCTATAGAGTTGCTCTACTTCACACAATCTGACGGCCTAGAGTAGGAGTCGCGATCAGCTTAACACATCGGTTGTCGGTGTTCTGTGGGCTGCAAGCATGTGTGGCTTCCCCTTGCCTCTGCATTCGCTTATACCCCAGTCCCATAGGAAGTAGAATCACTGTAGTATAGTTTTGTAACATCTACAAGGATCTTCTCAAAAGTGGAGCATATGCAAACACTGTTCTCAGCAGGATTTGAGAGACTGCGTTTGGCCTCAAGTTACAAGATCACATGAGAACCATGCAGTGTTCTGCTCATTCACCACAAAGATGAGTGGTGTCAAATAAGTTTATACATTTCTAAACTTATTCTCTTATGTGGTTCAAAGCACTTTTAAATCCCGAAATTTAACCGTAAAACATCTGCAGCTTAACAATGTTAATGTGCCGTTTTAGAAAATTCAAAGTTCTGTCAGTCTCATCTGGCACTTCGCCCTAGATCCATCTGACACTGCCATGATAGACCATGTACGTTTTTAGCGGAGCGGATTGATTCTCAACTGTTCCATGGTGCCATCTGTGATGATCACTTACTGACTAGAAAGCCCACAATTCCCAGTGACGGGTGCAACTCAAAAGATTTGAGCTTTACACTGCTGTATTTGATCACCTTCCCAAGTCATACAGACGTTACTGGCAGCAACATACAATAATGGACAACTCGAGTTGATCCAATTTGGGGGGGGGGGGTAATTCAAGTACAACTTTAATTGTCAGAAAGCGCAACGTAATCATTTAGGAATTTTTTGCACTGTCAGTTTCAATCAAGTTTGAATGTTTCAGTAGGCATCTTGCTTAGATTACTTTATGAGAAATAGTCAACGCTGGACAAAGACCCCTAGAGCTAAATCATGTAGAAAAATAATCCTTCAAAAACCTGGAATACAATCTTAAAGTTGATTCCAATAATCCAAAAGCATTACTTGAAATTTCCACCAAGTAAATTGTATGAAATCTACGGTACCTGTTTTTTGGCTGCTCGCCCAGTCACAAGTCAGATTGGGATGTTTGTTGTAGAAACACTGCGTTACATATTCTATAGGAAAGAAAGTTTAACATATCATGCAGAGTATGACTGTTAGACCAGCTATATTTAAAGAAGAGAGAAAAAAAAAATACGCAAAAGTGTTACAGGCTTTTGAAATGTCAGTACTCAAGTACCTGAAGAGGTCCTCTCTGGCAACGAAACTACTGAAAGGTCATTCCAGGTTCTGAATTTAAAAAGAAATCAAGTTATAAAAAAAAAGGCTTAATACAGAAAATTATATCAAGCTGATATCAGCTGTGTATTAACCCAGTTTCACATGTGAAAGTTTTCAAACCCACCTGCACTCAGTACTTGTCCAAGTTAGGAGTACAGCAGCTATGACCATCAAGCACATATTGATGCGTCCAAGCATAGCTGATCCCTCAAAGGCAGCCTCTCAGTTCCTTTACTGTTGCCAATAAACTCCTGGATGAGATGGAGAGTGTATGATGTGTAGGCCTTCCTGTAAACAAAAAAAAAAATAAAAAAAAGAATTTTAATACTTAAGTGGCATTGCAGTTACAGGCCCTCTCGCATCGTAAGAGCAATGTCTCAGGTCTTTATTCTCCACAGCCAGGTAAATTCAGTGGGAGGAGAAAGAGGTAGAGGTTACTACAAAAAAAAAAAAAAAAAAAAAAAAAAAAAAAAAAAAAAAAAAAAAAAAAAAAAAAAAAAAAAGGGCTGGCCTTTTTGGTTGGGGGGGCGCACACGCTTTGAAGGCAATTGCATGTGGGGCACACAAACAAACAGTGACAGAATAATGGCAACAAGTGAGATAAGAATTTATTAAGGCCAAGCTACTATTCAAGCCTTTTAAAAAAAAAAAAAAAAAAAAAAAAAAAAAAAAAAAAAAAAAAAAAAACCAATGGGTCATGTCAAGCTTAATGTGTTGTGGGTACCAGTGACCAATAAACCAAGGTTACATAGGCAACTATGGTTCTATCCTCATGTCATCCTCTCTTGACTGCCAGTCAAGAGAGGATGAAACAGAACAAGCCATTAGTTTTGTTGTGCAACTGAAGAACCATAGGAAAAAAAAAAAAAAAAAGAACACTTAAAGATGGCATTAAAAGTTGTTTCTTAGATATCACTAACAAGGGGTTCATAAATGTTTCCTTTAAGACGCTTTACAACTCACCCCTATGGACTCAGACCTCCCACTCAGTAGGCTTGAACTGCCTCTGTATACCTGCACCTGATTTAAATAAACAGCTCATTATCATGCATCTGCTGTTCTCAATGACACATTGGAGCATTCATCTGAATCAGCTGTGTCAGAGCAGGAAAGCATACTTGCACCTTGAAAGTGGACACGTTAAGATAGAAATAAGCTTCTTCAGTTTGGGGAAATTCTTCTCTGGGAATGTTTTCTATTGCACCCAGTCAAAGCTGAAAACTCTAATGGCTTTTAAATAGACGGCAAGTTCATCAGGGGCGTTAACCTGTGCAATCCATGTTGTTGGAAAAGTACACAGGGCATGTGAACATTGTGACGTGATGATGTCAAGAATAGTAGTTAAATGTATTGTTTGCTACTCTTAGTGCATGTCAACAGCAGAGAACACTGCAGTTTAAGAACAAGGCTAAAAAAAAGTGATAAGAAAGATACATTTACTTACTGGGAAGTGCTGTCTGAGACATTTATGCAAACATTCCTGAAGCCGTGTCAGCATGTGTCAATAGAAAGGCTGGTCCAAACCAAATACTCCTGTTTCAGAGTTTTGAAAAATATAAGCTTTTCCCATGTACTAAATACAATGCATATCCAGAGTATAAAATGCCTTGACCTCTTGTACTATTTTGATGTGATTTTCGTTTTAAGTTCTTTGTTCTGTGTTGACAATTGACATCTATCTACACCAGCTTTCAATACAACCCGAACAGTGTACTTCTGAGTAAATGTCTGACATTTTTTGTACTATTAAAAGCGTCACCAAGGAATAGACTTTTCTTTACATCCAAAGCAACAAAGCACAATGTCTCTTTAGTAATATAACATTTTAATCATGTTGAGCACTGAAAAATGACATAACAACGCTACTTAACCACATACCAGAAAGTCTATTAATAAGTGCTTGTTTCTATGCCCCCAGCTTGTCTTCTGCCAGCAAATACAAGGTCCATTAATAATAAACTTTGCCCACAGGAAGTGGCAGCACAAGCAACAAGGGTTGTAGAGGGAAAAAAAAAAACAAAACAGTATACAGAGAGTGCACTGGAGACGATCTGATCCATGACTTACAGTTCATAAATCAAAGTTTGTTATTTAAATCTCCTGTTGCAACACTGGCGTCACCATGTGGTATGTAAAAATAGAACAATATGGTAAGCTGAGGCAAAACGAGGCAAATGGCATATATTTAATTTTTCTTTACAAGGAGCGATCATAATCTGCTGCGCTACAGTGTTCTGTTGAGGAGAGCTGGTGTTCCATTAAAGACTACCGAGTGGAGGGATTGACTAAGCAATTTTCTAATGAGAGATTCCAGCCAACTGAAAAACATGGATAAACAATTTCCAACATCTTACAGGTGTCAATTTATTATTTGAAGATTATCCAGAAGAGTATTGCTTTGAACTGAAAGCCGAAGCACCTGGGGGTTGAAGGGTCAGCATGCGTCCTCAGAGGTGATAAGAGAGAAACAAAAAGATCTAGCTACAGTTCAGCGGTTTTGTAACTTTCCACTTGTCGCAGCGATTTTCCAAATGACTCGGAAGGAAGCAAAGTTTGAAGTGTTCCGTCAAACTCTCTTTTGTGTTGTTAACAGAGATATTTCTGGAGTAACGTTTGAGCACGTGTGGTTGGTTGTCTCCTTTGTCTCTCTCTGCAGCCCTGTGATGGACAGGTGATGAGTCCAGACTGTACCGTGGGTCACGATGGGATACTGAACGGGACAAAGAAGGTACGGGAGAAGTGATGGATGGGCGGACATTTCTGCGGGGTTTGCAACAGAACTATACAGTGAGCTTTGCTTCGTGCCACATTAACTGATTTTCTGTCTATACAGGTTGTTCTTGGAATAGATCAAACTTTCAAGGAAGCGGTGAACCTCTCAGACAGTAGAATAAGCACAAACACTCAGCTGTCCATCCATAGGAGATCAGACTCACTGGAGAGACAGTTTAACAGCATGAGGCACCGCTGTAACAGCAACTGAAAAAGAAGAAGAAAAACACTAAATGAGAAGCACCGTTCTGCTGTCTGATGCTCAATGAGTTTACATGGATCCAAGCTATGGCCTTTGACTTCAGAAACTCAAAACTAATTTCTTTCTTCGTTGTTCCTTGGCAAACTATTATTCTGTACTGATTGAAACCTCATAATCAAGCACTTTTTTGACCTTGCTTCAGCAGGTTAGTCAGACCCAGACCTATTCCAAAGATCACCTTTTATGAAAAAAAGAAAAACCTCGATCTACAATACATAATTTCACGTACGAACAGGTTAAACCATGTCATTTAAAAATGTTTTCTTTCTTACCTCCAGTCCTCAAAGGTGTCCCCAGCTGCAGCATCAGGTCAAGGTTACAGTGAATGAATGGGAAGAAAAGCCAGGCACTTCCCTTATCCCAACACTTTATACCAGCTTCTGTCTTCATATACCTACTTAGTCCTCATTTTTTAACTCACCCCACAAATGACTGAATGCAATAAGGATAACTGGTTCTTTCTTCTTTCTGAAAGGTTGTCAGGTGATTCAGTACAGGGCCAAGGTCATCAAAATGAAGGGAAGTGTGATACAGGCATGCTTTCACCTCACAACTTTTCATTTAACAGCTTTTATGTAGATAACCTGTGACATCCACATAAGGAATGTACTTTAAATGTCAAATTGTAGCTTTGAAGCACATGTAGACTTTTGATCTTTTCTAAACACTGCATGTGATTAAAAAAAAAAAATAAATCATGACAATGTATGGCCTTGAGAAACTGCACAAGTCTAAGTGCTTGCAAACCTCCCTGATAATTATAGTACAAAGTCACATCAGAACATGAATGTTGAAGACCTGTGTATGGCTTAAATGGGGCTACAACATTGTATTTCAAATCCCTTGACTCTATGGATGCATTTTTACAGGAACTGCCATTTAAAGTGCTGCTGGAAAATGACCTATTTTCAATTAGGTCTTTAAAATGAAGCACTGAAGGCTGAATAAAAGCAACCAAAGGCCCGTCTCAAGAATTTAAAGTAGGCAGACTAAGGTGAGAAAAAAAAAAAAGAAAAGAATCTGTCAAAACAAATGAGACCAATCAAAATGCACCATCTCTTTAATGACTGCTGAATTATTTGATCCAATAAACCATTTCCTAATTTCACAGGGACAAGTCAAAGTTGTTAACATTTGATCCTCGAGCTGCTAAAGTGAATAAGCGTTTACAAAGCAATAAAACAACAAATAACCTCTGTCTCATTTCAGTTGTAATTCCAGGAAACAAAACCAATTTAACATTTTTTTTTTCTATTTTGTTGCTTTAATGCTTTGTTCCTCTCTTCTCTGTTTTCCTTTTCCTTCGTTCTGAGACAAGGTTGTGAGCTGTCCTTCCCTTCCTCTCCGCTCCTACCTGCTGTCACGCTCTATTGAGAAGTTTCCCTGCAATCTTGCAGGTGTTTCTTGGCCTGTGGCACTGCGTTTCGCAAACAGAGCCTGACTTCTCCCTGCGCTGCGTGGTTACTAAACAGGTTGTTTAATGAATACAGGTGCTGTGGTTCTGCTCTGCCTATCAGGAAGACATGATCAATACTGTAGGCAGGCTGCGATTAATTATCTTCTGTCACCGTTCTGTGAAACAGACGAGAGAAACTCATCCTCAAAAGCCCATCTGCACAACTCAAGGATTTTATTCTGTCTTTTAAAAATGCTTTGTTTGTAACTTGCTGCAAGACCTCACTCTGAGGTCAGCTTGAAGCAAGATCACTAAAACTGTGTTCAGGTCAAACATGAAACAATGTTGTATTGTAATTCCAGACTTTGTTATCCAAATCATCCTTAACCAGTCTTTCCAGTTGCTGAACCCTTTTTCTAAAAGCAACATTCCTGGGAATCTTAGTGGAGCAGAACTTTAACATCATTCAGTCTTTTCACCAGAAGGTGGCACTTTATCTCCTTCTGAAACCCACCAGAGAGTCGCAGCCAGGACTGCAGAGTTATTTCTGATGGTATGTTATTACCAGTCAGATCAAACTACAAAAACCACACCTTTTTTTTTTTTATGTGGTGTATCAGTGTATAACCTTAAAAGGTAATTTTACATGTAAAGGGATAAAGCTCAAATACACCTACATATATAGAAACAGAAAATAGGACAACAATAGAACTATATGGACATGGATTAGTTGGGTTTAGCTTCTGTGGGGTTGTATCATAGAATTATGACCATGACTGTGACCTAGAAAGAGATGAAAAGAATATTAAATGAATTATTCAGTCTCTCTCTCTCTCTCTCTCTCTCTCTCTCTCTCTCTCTCTCTCTCTATATATATATATATATATATATATATATATATATATATATATATATATATATATATATTCTCATAATATATAATGATCAGTGATTCCCTCCGTGATAAGCGCTGAGCCCTGATCCAACATGGTAGCAGGCAGTGGCCCAGTCTCCTATCTCCCCTCAATTAACTTCAAACTGCTCTCTATTACACGCTACAATGAAACACGCAATTTCATTACCTCACACAGGCCCATCAGTGCTACTAATTGTTTTTCTTTTCATTTTCAGCATCCCTCTATTTCCTTGGGAGTGGGTGTGAAGATATCCCACGATCATAACAATAGAAAGACACAGGAGGTTGGAGGGAACAAGAGCGCGAGGCAGACGACGTCTTGCCGTCTCGTGTGTTTGCTGTTTATTGCTCCAAGCAGGAGCAGACCTGCAGAGTACATATATATAACCTTCAAAGGCCAGGAACCCGAAACACTCAGAGACACTTAATTCACAATCAGCAAAAGGTCAACACAGATGCAGACACATAAAGAGAGCTGCTGTCTTCGGCTGTGTTAACTGACCACCGTCTGAGTGGCCACGCTTTCTGTCCCTAAAACACAGCAAACCCTTGGTGGTACTCCGCTACAGTTTACAAGCACTTCAGTTACAGTCCACTGTCAGGAATTGGGAGAATGAAACACATTTCCTGTGATGAACAACACAGCATACAGAAAAGATTCAGATATATCAAAAGTGCAGCGTAAAATCAAAGGCTCTGGTCCGAATGAAACATTATCCTCACTGCTACTCCTTAGCTCTGTTGAATTTTGGTGCAGAGCAGCAGCTTGGTTGGAGTTTTTTTTTTTTTTTTACCCCAAGAAAACAGCAAAACAACACAGACTAGGTCTGTAAAACATGACTGATGAGACAAAAAGTCTGACATCTGTAGAGGTGAGTGATCACTTTCTCCTCACACACCACTCCATTTGATCTTTCACAGCATATAAACGTTAATTGTAGCAGCTTTAAAGACTTTTTTGTTTTCTTCACCAAAACGTGTGAAAATGTTGGAGGGCCATGTATAAAGGAAAAAAGGGGTGGTGTCATCATGTCTGCAGCTGAGTCAGGAGACGAAACAAGGAGACCAAGTTGCAGGGGGTCGTAGCTACCACTTAACTGCTCAGAGGGAAAAAAAATCAAATAAATAATTTACTTAGTAGTGCATATGGGTAGCACGCAGGGATGTCACACTCAGTGATCTGCCTGCATTGATAAGACACAATGACTCACTCTGCCTGAAATAACTTTAAAAGCTTATTAACAAAAAAAAAAAGAAATGAAAAAAGCATGTTACTATTTTAGAATTCTGATAAATATATATATAATTAAATATGTGCGCCGAGATTAAAACAAATGTGGGATCAAAAAAAGAAAAAAAAAGAAACAACAACAAACAAACAAAAAAAAGGCAGGTCACTGTAAGAAACATGCTCACGTATTTTACTCAAGCTAAAGGAAATCATTAGTAGCTCTTTCTCACCATCAACCAGATTATTAATTTATACATTTTATTTGTTTCCTTGGTAGTTACATCCACTCCAGATCAGTCTGTTGGCAAGTAGTGAGAGGCAGAGCTGCTATTATTAGTTACTGGTGATGCTACCAAGTTGTACTGGCATAACGGGTTTACCGTCCAAGGAGGACACACAAATGTAGAAGAAAAAAAAAAGATTGAACTGTGATGCCATGGTTACGGTATTTTTGCTGGAAAAGCAGTTGTTATTTAATCGTTTCACATGTCGATGGTGGTATGGTTAGATGGTTTGATACGGAGATCCCTAGGGGACCTGGGGAGATTCGTTTCTTTCACTTTCTCTCACAATAAGTTATGAAGGTCATGCAGCGCTGTCATTCCAGCACAGCAAGGTCTGAGTAGTCCTTGTGATGACTGTGTCCACTTAATTTTTGTACTCTTTTTAAATGTCTCAAACTGATATTAAACTCATACCTGTCAGCAAGCACAGTTTGAACATCTTTGCATTGCAGATTGAACTCAATATAAAACTCTATAAACCTCTCCCAAAGGTGTGGGTGCTCCATTATTGTGTCCACAGTACCACATGAACTAACAAGTAAATATCCCGCTTTGTTATTGTGAGGTAGCTATGCAAAACCTACTGTAAGGTAATGCAAAGTACTGCGAGAGAAAGCAAAAGTATAGTGAGAGAACACAAATACTATTGCGAGGTAATGCAAAGTTCTGCGAGAGAATACAAAATAAAAAAAAATATCTCCATGTCCCCTAGGGGGCTTCATACTTTGATGGCTTGTTATTGAGATGCAACAAGAGAAGAAAATGAGGAAAACTCTGTTTATCCCTGGCTTGCAACAAGTCTGTCTGCTTCTGTTGTTAACTATGGGTTTTGATGGAGGTTCGAAGGCGGAGGAAGAGCATTTTTGTTGTGCCCAAAATTCCTCTCATCACTAAAGATTTTCCAGACAATTTTGGGGTGGCTGTGCCTCAGATGATTAGAATGAAATTAGATTAGATTAGAAAGCTGCTAACTGGAAAGTCGGTGGTTCATTTCCTGGCTTTGCACTCCATACGTCGACGTGTCCTTGGGTAAAAACACTGAACCTAACATCGTCTCCAGTGCATACATCAGTGTGTGGCTAAATAAAGCACTACAGAGACTCAGTAGAAAAAGACATCTGCGTGGATGTGGCATGCAGTCGCACCTCTGGCATGAAAAGTTTAGCAGGGCACAACAGACTAGAGTTATATGTGGCTTCTCATTTTCCTGAGAGCTGCCTACAACCCAAATTTGCTCAGTATTAAATGCAGGGTTCCTGCGACATGTAAAGGATCACAGCGCACTGCCAATCCAAAATAAAAGCCGCCATGACTTCAATGTAAATTATAATGTATGAATGGATCCATATAAACATAAAGTCTATATTTGCGCACATTTATTGACCATAAATATGATTATTTCACATTCTTGGGGGTGTGCTTACTAAGCCTGTCAACATTCTGAAAAATACCTTTCACGATATATATACAGAAATATATAAAACAGAATTGCCTTTGTTAGTGAGTCGGTCTTTTTTTATAATTACCTCTGCGATGACGACAGATTCTGTTTCACTCACTTCAAGGCACCGACATCTGGTGGGGCGTGGCCCCACTGGTCCCAAATGCAGAGACACTCATGGGGGTATGTAGTGCAAAAGCAGATTTTCTTGCGCTTTTAAAAAAAATATTAGAAGATTCATCTGTGCACTTTCTGTAGTTTGTTTGTGGCTTTTAATCTTTGATGCTCTGATGTTTGTTGGTTTCACATGCAGATAATTTTGTGTAGGTTAAAAACCATCTGTTCCCAGAAATGTGTATAGATGAATCCTTGTGTCACATTGAGTACATGTCTATGTTTATTTCAGGCTTTTATAACCTTACACTGTATGTCCTTCTACACCACACCCCCATTCCCTTCTAAATAAATTTAATTGAATGCATCCTTTTGAACGTGCCTCAGTGACTGAACTGAAGGAGGGTTTTCAGTCTCAAACTGACATCATTTTGGTTTTGCTGTCCAGGATTTGATTTCCTCACCAAACCAGCCAAAACCATTTTGCAATGAGGTGCTGGTCTCCAGCAGAGCTAAAGAAATCACATCCATGCTGTTTCACCTTGGCTGAGGCACACAGGAACATAAAAAAGAATGCAAAACAGGCAGAGACTCACAGAGACAGACAGAGAGAGAGAGGGAGAGGGAGGACTGAGATAACGGGAGAAAAGTCTTGGATCTTCAAGCAGGAAGGTTGCTTGCCCTAAATCTTGTGCATTCAAGCAAGCATAGAACAACAATCAAAGCTTAAAAAAACACACACACAAAGACAATCTTCTTTGTTGTGTAATAGCACCTTCCTTTAATTGACCTTTTTTTTTTCTTCCTCTCTTTATAATGATTCAGCTTTAGTCCACAATGGTTAGCCAACAGAACATCCATTTCAATTAACGTGAAAGAAAAACAGTGAAAGGAGGAAATCTTTAGTATTCTAATTGCTGAGTAATCTGCATATACTCACACAGCAACACAGTAGCCCAAGGCGGGGCCTCTGTGCTCAACCATGAAGAATAAAAGTATTTTTCTCCTTCGGTGTAAAGGGACCAGGCGCAGAGGCACCCTGGCAAACTCTCATTATGTTCTGAAGATCTGTCTTCGCCTGCAGCACCCAACCTATGCACCCTTTTGCTCAACCATAGCTGAAGCAGATAACAGTGAGCAGCCGCAACCAGGTAGAAAGGGCCACATTTGAATGTCAACCGTCAAATATCAAAAGAGAAGGTACAAACGGCGCAGCAACATCAGAGCTGTACAGACACACATTATCTCAACATGGAGCAACCCTGATAAGGCGAAGAACTGGCAAGCGAATTTTAATCATGATATTAGGGATTAGACATGGAAACTGGATGGCATTAATTTCAAGTTTCCTAATGCAGCCCTGAATGAAAAATGAGCACAGTTCATGAGAGATGTATAAAGAATAGGGATGGCTGGTGGTACGTTTTAATAATCGATGCAGTGCTTTATTTATGCAAATACTGCTAATTTGCAATTATCTGAGTGGGTGCATGTTTGGAATCTTTTTTAATGATTCCCCCAGTGTATAACTAACATCAACCATGTATAGCTGCAGCCGATAATGAGAAAATCAGAGGGGGTTGTACCTTCATGAAGGTTGAGATGATCGGTGGCGGCTGATGGATAAAGAAGAGCATTAAAGCATAAAAGAATAAAATTATGTGCCTAAATTAGATAGGTGGCTCGGGGGTCATGCTTCCCGGTACTGAACTTCTGAAAAGTAAGCCTCTTTATAGCAAGTTTTGATGATCTTTAGGGAAATGTAACAAGCTCTTATTAAAATTAAAGGTTGTAACTAACCATTTTCAATTAAGTATGAATACAGTGAATGATGCTTTATGCTATGCATGTCAACGTCAAGATTTTGATGTGTATAGCTTGTGAAATGTGCAGTTTCTGAAATATTGCATTTAAAAGTAAATGCCTGGGGTTTTTGTCATCTTATTAGAAGCTATCATTGATAATTATTTATATCATTTTTCATGTGACAAAAAAACAAACAAAATACTAATCACTATGATGACATCGCGTTGACCTCAAACTATTTTCCAATAGATTTGAATGAATCAGCTGCGAAATTAATCAGCAGATAAATTGTCATACTTGTATAAGCTGCAGCCTGATATATTGAGCTCCACCACCATCATTTACGGCACTGAAATTATTTTTTAAAACATACACAATGCAAATACATTTCGTAAACAGTTTCAAGAATCACAGGTCACAATTTTCAGGGAAATTCTCAAAGGAGTACAGGTAAAGTGTTATTTTAGTCTTTTTTTTCAGTGAAGGCTCTAAATTAATCTTTCACTACTGACAAATTACAACTTGGGGTAGATTTACCACCAATGTGAGCCTGATGAAAACTCATGCTATGGCTTGTCATTATTTATTGTTATTCATATATCATAAATTAGTGCTTAAAAGGCTTTCTGGAGTACAACATTTTGGGAGGCGATTATTTAAATCAATCACTGCAGACCAATCTAAAAAGCTCTGCATTAGCTACTTATTGTGGCATTATTTACGACAAAACCTTTAAGTTTAGTCCTACATTTTTTGTTACATAGCAGAGAAGGCACAGGTGCCCTACAACACCAAGACTGGGAGAGAGTGTGTGAAGGAAGAGATTCTCCATTCATGTAAATGTATTTAAAATGCCAGAAGAAGGCGTTATTGTAACATATGACAAGCGTGCCACATTATTTTTAAGCAAGCGGCATAAATCTGGGTTGTCTTGAAATCTGTACTGTGAAGGAATCACTCACAAACTGCCGCACTGAATCTTTTTGGAGTTCTTCTTCACATTTTGTTCTTTGTTTTATGCATGCGTGCTTGTTTTATCAAAAAGTCCACATCTTCAGTCGGGATGACATTGTTCCTCTGCGGCTGTCCCCAGCTGCAGAGGAATGAATGTACATATTGTTTCCAAATGGTGAGGCTGTACCGCAGGTTTTTACTCAGTACCTTCATTTTCTTGAACAACAGCTGTTTGCCGATATCTCAGGGGTAACGGTAGGCTGCGATGATTACAGATTGTTAGACGTCTCAGAAATGTTTCCCTTGTTATTGCTTTTTAAATAAATGTTAGGCTTGGGTTAGGCTCTTAAGCTTAAAAAAAATGTGTCTCTTAACACGATGACATGAAGACAAGGTTCCTAGATTAGTAAGCTGGACAATGTTCATAGTTTGTCAAAACTAAATAAATAAAAATTAAATGGAGAAACAATCCATCGTACTGGGCTCCAAAATGCCAGCTGACTGATATAAATTGTATTGAAGTTATGAAACAGAAAAAAACACATTGCTTGAACTCATTTAACTTAGGCAATGGCAGGAATATTATGGAATATAAAGCTATCGCTTTATAGACGCACTTAACAATGTTTTAAGAAATCCTTAAACATTTTACTTCATGTTCTACAGTACACGACTGTCCGGTTTAGTCTGTGGTGATTCGAATCCAGATTTGCCACCCAAAAAACGTTGCGCAAAGTCATTGAATAGTTATTGTGTTTCAGAAAAGGCCAACTCGATTTTGTTTGTAATTCAAAGAAATGCGATTCAGATTCTTACAAAAAGTTTCTTGCCTATTTGCATCAGGTTGACTCCTCTGCTAAGAGAGAGGGTTTCTTTCTTGTAGTTTTGTTTTTGTGGGGTTTTTTGTCCACCAAAATGTAAGGAAGGAAGCATACGTGTGTGTCTTTAACGAGTGAATAAGACCACTTGAGTAGGCTATTCATGTGTTTTTGCAGTACCAGACAAAACTTGTCTTACCCTTACTTTTCTGAAGCACCTTCTGTTCTGATGCACAGATGAACAGGAGTTTGTAGTTGTCTCCAGAGGCTTTACACACTGACAGGAGGCTACGGGTGCATGCTCACCTAGTCGATAAACAATCTGAGCATCACAAAGGAACAATAGCCACCATGCCATTGCCTGCGCGCCAAACGCGGTCTTTTAAAATGTCAGATGAAAATGCTGTTGCACGGGTTCAGTGTTCCATTGATTGAAAATGGGCTCATCATTTGACAACTATGCCCCAAAGTGGACTCCTACCATTCTGGATACAAAGAGTAAGGCTATTCAGGAAATTGCAGAAAAATACGTTAAATCTTTAGTCTTCCTTCAAGTATTCGAAAAAGCACGAAAGGAAACATGATAACTCTTAAATACAGAATATGTGAAAAATAACAAAACAAACAAACAAAAAAAAGGAACTGAGCCATGGAGGCACAGAACGACAATATAAAACAAACACTCACCTCAGAAATATTCTCCTTTAACAATCAATACAACATATTACTAATAAATGTTAAAGAGAATATCTATTGAATGGAACCTTGAAGCACATTAAGATGGAGAAAAGGACCAGCAGTGTTTGAGTACAACACCGAGCTCCTTTGAAGGTTGTTCGAGTGTGGATTCAGTCAGGTTTAATATTCCTCTCTCTGTTGAGCTATAGGCTCAGTGAATCATTTCTGATCAAGCCATGACTTTGTACTCCTTTGGAGTCTAACCACCATTCTTCTCATTATTTCTTATTCTACAATATTCACTCCATCATTCTCATGAACATGCAACAGCTATCTTCTTTTATCCCTGAGGGGAGAACACCATTGTTTCTGATGTTGGATGCTCCCGCAGATTTCCTTTTGCTGCTCCAAGTTTCTTCATTTCCTGTGACAATGAAGAGAACATTCTCCAAGATCTCTATCAATGAAAATATTTAATTTTATGTCACATAGTCAGTAAACACTACCTCATATGGTGATAGTAACTTCTTAATCATGCTATAACCACTTTAGCTTCTTGTTTGCCACTTTTATTTTTTTCTGCCTCATGCCTGAAATGGCCTATAAAGAAGTTTTGGCACTTATGTGTCATTTAATATTTCTCAAGTTTCCATCTGGAAAACTAATGATATTTTACAAATATTATTTTAATAATCTATATTATTTCACTGATTGAAAATTTACTCACACCTATAAGACATTTTTCTCTTAGATTTTCTCATTCAAATAAGGCCGAGCAACAGAAATGAAGTTTGACTCCAACTGGAGCTTTAGCTAAATACAAAAAAGTTAAATATATACAGACAACATGTAGAATAGGGAAAAAATGGGAACACAAAATATATTTCTAATAACTATTTACAGCTCTTTACTTCACCAAAGAAGCACTAAAGTGGATATGTGCTGTTTACGTGCTGTCACATGTCCGTATAATTGTTTGAGTTGTGTTTCGTTTGGGAGACAGTGACTGGCATGGGTTGTCTGCACCCACCAGGGTTTTGAGGGTGAACATCCCCTACCCACTTGTCCGAGGACAAGCGCTCTTGCATGTTGCCTCACAGTTTGTTGTCTGTGTCAAACATTGCAGTCAGCAAGTCACAGCACCAACATGACAGCACACTGTGGGCCTATTTCACAAGTTGTCATGATGGCTTAAAGGTTCACATATGTTTCAGCGCATCTTAAAAATTCAAAATGATCAGTTTCGATGCTAGTGTGTGAACTGATAAAAGGCACCTACATTTTTAATGCTGGAACTGCACTTATCTTATTATATTAAGGTAATACAGTATATACAAATATATATGCGATGTGAAATGTTATAATGGGACTAATGCGGTTCAGGGAATCATAAGGAATTTGAATCTGCTTATAAGGAAGAGCTATACAAAGTCTAATTTTAGGGCAAACCAGCAAAAAAATAAAAATAAAATGCCATAACACAACACAGGGAGATGTACTCTTGATGGCTTGCAATTTGTACTTTCACCATTTGTTTAATGTCTGTATGATCGTATTTAAGATAAATGTGGTGCTACTGTTTGGCCAGAACTTTCTTACATTCTTCCAGCCTGCATCAAAAGATGGGCAGAGTTAACGCCATCGGTCCATAGAGTGACAACAAAACTAAAAATGTCTGGTCCTTACCGGATCTTACATTTAGACAAATATGGCTTCTGTTTTTTTTTTTTTTCTTCCCTTTCTTGTCAGTGTGGACATCATGCACATGCTGTATGTACGATGCAGACCGAAATTAGTCTCTGCTTTTAACCCATCAACTAGTTTCACTAGTGAGCAGTGGGGCTGCTAGCAGGGCAGCGCCTCGGGGAGTTAAGGGCGTTGGGAGTTAAGGGCCTTGCTCAGGGCCCCCCAGTGATTTACCATTGTGGGCAGCCGGGGCTTGAACCTGGGTCCTCCACGCCCAAGCCCACCACTGTAACCACTAGGCCACCATTCCCCCCAGCAACTCTGTTGAGCAACAGCAAGGTTATTTATGTAACAAAACCCAATCCAAAATTCAGCGGTAAAGATGCAATCTCCAAGAAGGATTGTCTTCTTCCATAACCATTAACTATAACTATAACCTATTCACTTGTTAAATGTTAAAGTTCATGACAGTAAAATGAGATAAAAACTGTGCAACAATCTATAAAAAGAAAATGTCAACATGACTTACGTTTGCAAATGTCCCTCCCAACAAACCAAAACGTTCAAATCTAATGTCAAAATGAGTGTTTCATTCATATCAGTTTATTTTTACAACATAAAATATCTACAACAGTGAGTCTTGGCTGCTTATTTATAACACTCAACAAATGCCAAAATATATTTATTGCAGCACTTTTTCTTCATGTTCTGGTCAAAATTGATCTTTAAGAACATTCACCACTTACTATGGTTTTAGTGAGGTGAATGTTTTTTTTTTGTGTCAATGTGAGAACATAACAAAGACCCTAACAAATCCCAATAACCATGACATGTAACACTACTTAATTCAACTTATTTGCAGCATTTGTTGATAACATAATTTACAATTTGACTCACAATTTGAATTCTTGTCTACCAACTAAAACTATGTTGTTCAAGTTGCACCTGGGCTTTGATGACAGAGCCCAACAGACAGTCTTAAATACAAAGTTGAAAATCATTTTCATCTGACTATTCTGTTTCAGAAACAGAAACAGAATCGTTCAGCCAGGATTTAAACTTCGAAGACGTTATTGGAGCAGAGCAGAGCCACATACTGCATGCTGTCCAGATCATTCAATAAAATTACTGATGTGGAGAAGTAATGAATTACACTGCCAGCACTGATCCCATTAAGAAATTATTGTTGAAGGATAAAAATAACATTCTGAAGAGCGCTTCAATTAACATACTTTTTCATAATAACACAATGATTTATCATCCCATTGTGAGTCATAAAATTATCTAATTTTTATCTGTAAAAACAGAAAGTATTTTGGTAAAGTATCATAAATCTCTGATTTTACAAAGCTGTATATAATATTACATTATTAGGATTTATCAACAGATATCATTTAGAACTTCTACAGTAAATCAATAAATTATCATAAAATACAATTTCTTGCAAAAATAATTACCATTTTTAAAAGAAAGTCAGAAAATTAAAGGAATTTTAAAATAAATTCTGTCAAAATGAGGCTTTGTTCATCTAGAAACAAATTGTACACGCAGGTCTTTTATCAGGTGTTACTAATTTCACCGTTTCAAACCATATTGTCTGTATTGATGCAAACGTAAAGGCAGCGTTTGTGGAAGCACAGAAGTGAAATGTGTAACTTTTCAAATGAATAACACCGAAGCATATAACTCAAATTACTGAAATGGAACTATCTTCAATAGACCATATGTTTCAAAAGTTTATGACAGCCGTGTACGTGTAGGATTAAAAACTCAAGTCACGTCAGGAGGACTTTACATCCAAGTGGCTTCCAAGCAGTCGTTCAATCATGGCAGCGTTTGGAGAAACAATACCTTTATTTATATAATTTTGCATTCCGACATTAACATCTGTTTGACAAAATCTAAGACAATGTGTTTTTTTGTTTACCTTTTTTGTGCATTTATGTATGATTTTGTCCTATGTGATGTGTTCTTCAGGCTTCGATGGTTCTGTGATGAATCCTTATGGCCCAGCAGGCATCTGCCTGTATTACAGCTGGGCCAGACTAATGAACTGGACCCAGACACACTCATAATCAGATTAATGACTATATTCAGGTAGAAAATGACCAAAATCAGTGGAGAAATAGGAAAACGGGAGTCATCGACTAACTAAAGAATGATTAGATGCTGGATGGGAGAGAGCCAAGGTCAGGAACATACCAGGTATCTAGGTCAGAGGATGGTACCGAGACAGGCAGCAAAACAGACATAAAATGTGGCTGTGTAGTCAAAGCCCCTCAACATTCCAGCGACCCACTGTTGATGCCATATGGAAAAGGATTTGTAATCTAAAACATGAGCTGAATGCAGATCATAGATATTTCTGAGAACAATTTGGAAGGAAAGTTCAGGGGCATTCTTGTTTGTTCCTGTCATATTCCAGAGGAGAATTTTATTCCCCACACAGGCTTTAAAAATGACATTTGCAAGCATTTATACTCAGTTATGGGTTAGTGAAAGTCAAACACCGATTGAGCTAAATAGTTACCACATAGAGGTCGCTCCTTCATGTCCTGTCAATGACTAATGTAATCAGACTGAATTTCAGAAAGGTCAGTTTCTACTACTGAACTTGGTTGGTTAAAATAGGTTTCCCTCATTTTGTTTTGCTTGATTTCTCACAATAAAATGTTTTGAGCACATTATTGCAATCCCACAATCTCTTATACTCTCAGAGTTGAAAACCTATTGTATCTTTTGTTTTTTAAAAACAATAAAGGTTTGCTTCATCACTAGTAAATGAAAGTGAAGTAAGTCATTTATTTTGGGTGCTTTAGAATAGAAATCTGCAATTAAATATGCAAGTGAGTATTTCAGTTTAAAAGAACATTTATAGAAAGTGATCCGGATACCACATAAAACCATGCCCGCTATACCCTTCTATCAAGGAATTTCATCTGAACTGTTACATCGGTATAAAAAGTATTTAGGAGGCAGGAATTCAAATTTGCATAGTGTTACACACCAACAACATGCATTAAAGGTACAAAAATGGTACTTTTAGGTAGTGGCTAAATAAGTAATGGTGGAATGAAAGATTAACTAAGGATGAAAAGCTTGGCATTTCTTCTTCAAATTAAGACCCAAAGGCATTTTTTTTCCTCCTTGCAGTCTTTAAATAATGACAGTTACACATTTTTATTTTGTCAAAAGCTCCAAGATCAAATAAAATAACTACATCTGCACCCAGTGTTGTGTGCGCAGTCTCTGAGGTCCAGTATTACAGAAATGATTAATGCGTCTGGTGTTCAACTCTGCAAATTTAATCAGCAGATGCTAAATCTGACCTGTGATGGATATTAAACACATCTTGGTCAATAGATACTCAGTGCTCGCATCCTCTCATTGAGTACTTTGCAATTTGAAAACATCTGGATATGTAAAGTACATTTAAATATTCATTCATAAAAATCCTGTGAAATTACCTGCACACACACAATGCCCATCCATCTTCAGACAAACATACACACACACTTTATTTACTTATTTACCGCAGTAAACACAAACCACTGCATTAGAAGTTGTTTCTCATCCTCCCTTATCAGCTGGCAACAGATGATCCACCAGGGAAGAAGAAAAGAAAAGATTTTATAACAATTAAATAGCACTTTTTAAGTGGCGAAAATCGTTTTTGTTTTTTTTTCTTTCTTTCTTATTTTTAGTTGTGTGCATATATATATATATATATATATATATATATATATATATATATATATATATATATATATATATATATATATATATATATATATAAATAGATTTTTTAAAAACCTTCTTCAGTGCGATATATATGCATTTGAATCTTGCAGCAGATGTGCAGATGTATTTGTTGTTAATGTTCGGACAGGAACAGTCCTGAGAGCTGGATTTGCTTGTTGGGTCAACTGAATATAAAGAATCTTCATTGGTAGCGTTTAACATACAATGATATCCAATACCATAAAATGCAATTCTTTGAATATTTTAGGTTTAAATGATACGAGACAGACTATAATGGTAAAATTGTTGACTATCTTGTTTTATGAGTCAAATAGAAAATATGCCTTTTCAGGTGTGGCTGTTTAAGACAAAAGAAATATCGTGTGCAACCTTTGATTAGATATCTATGATGTTATATAATGTTAATTTATTGTGTTGTGTTTTTTGATGGTTTTATCTGCATGCTGCTAATTACAATATTTGCCTTCATAAATTCTGCTAATCTGTAAGTGTTTTTCTTTTGTTTTTGTTTTTTTGGGCCAGTTTTCTTATTTTTAGGATAAATCCATCTCTTTATTCCTGCTTTAATCCAGTCAGATCTTGTTGTGGGTAACTTAACTAAAACCATTATTTTGTGTGTGCAGTTTAATTAAAGTTTGATTTTCTTTTATTTTAATCTTTGTTTACAGAAAAGGATGAAGAAGAAAAGTAAGACGGAGGTGACTGGACCCACTTCCTTGCCAAGGATTACTACTGGGCCATAAACGTCATCCTGCTCACAATTTTGCATTGCAGATAAGTTTTCACATGTATCCACTCTTTCATTGAAATAAAAAAAACAGAAAAAACACAAAAGGAATTTTTAATCATTGCTAACTCATGCAGTATATTGGGTGTATGAGGCTGTAACTTTGTTTGAATGAGAGAAATGGAATTACGACAATATGCAGAGCTTCATCATCTTAAAAATAAAACAATGTATTCAGAGTAAAAACACAAGAACCAAGGAGGAAAAGGCATGTTTCTCTATACATGTTTAAAAAGTTTTTGTTTCTTTGCTGTGACCTTGTTATTGAGCTTATCGACACTTTGGTCAGGATTTACAAACAGGAACTTCCAATTAAAACCTTGATTCAGGTACCGATTTCGTACCATTTGCTCTAAAGATTAATTAGGTGGATGAACTCGGTAAACAACATTAAGCATCTTTTTACGAATAGACTAATTAGAAAGATGTTTACAATGCAATTCATTAGTCATCATTATGAAATGAATCTTCAAGTTGCAGCCAGTCAACTGACAATGAACTGGAGTTTGAGATCGAAAATACCAGAACTTTTTAATGACCCTCCTTAACTTTCCTCCTGCTTACGTGAGGGGATCTGCAGGCATAACAGTTGTTAAAAATCAAGTGGAAAACAATAGAAGAAAGTGTGATGAAGATTTTTGTTGAGTGGATTAGCCTGTTATTGGAAATTTAAGACCTCATCCAGGTCACCATTTTAAACATGGGTAAGTGACCTATAACAGGCTGCTGCTGTTATCATATAGTCATGTGGAGTCATTTGCTTCCATTGACTTGTAGTCAAAGCTTTCAAAAGCCCCCTTAACGATCCCCTTCCACATAAACTAATGAATAAAACACACAGAAATCAATTAATTATTGACTACGTGTCATCAGATTAAGGAAACCCCGTAATGAGAAAAGGATATCAATCTAGGCTGTAACACAGAATGTGCACACAAAACTATTAACCTTATATGGTTTCTAATCGAAGAAGATTTTCCAATTGTAAATGTAAAAATGTAAATGTAAGTTATTGACAATAAGAAGAAAAGCAAATACACATGTTCACAGTTATAGTGTTAAAACAAACCTAAAGTATTGGACAGCAGTCTTATAGATTGGGAGTGGGAAAGATGTTTGCTTTGTTGACTCAACCTTTGTGGCGCTTTAAAGTTTTTGATCGAAGAAAAACAGCACATGTACAAAATACAAATTATAATGTAATTAGCATTAAAAAAGTCAGTTTCCTCCTTCCCTTCATTCTATATGCAATGAAAAATGTGGAATGATTGTGCTGTAAGAGCCAGTAGTTGTACCCTCTCTATTAAGAATAACAGTTTTTTTCCCCTACATCTAAACTGTATAACACCAAAGTGCACATTTCCATGTAAATAGAAATATTTAAAATACTCACATCTTCACGTCCTGTCTGTATGTGCTGTGTGTCTCAAGCCAAACAATGAAGCGCTCACTGTCTTTCTCTGAAGAGCAGTGAAGCTGGGAGCCCATTTTCTGTCTTTTCCTGACAGCCCTGTGATGTGTACAAAGTCCCCATTCCTCAGCTGGGAAATCAGCCTTACTACAGCCCCGTCACAAACAATCAGCAGTCATTACCCACTACACACACTACCCCGTTTGCCTGCACTATCCGGGACATGCTTGTGTGTGCCGGTGCTTGCCAGTGTGTTTTTCTCGGTGTATTATGATTGTGTTTGTGCACAAATTGTGGGCGCTCTTAGGTAAATTGCTGTAAGCTGTGTGGCTTTGAGGCTCTAATTTGGTGAATGAGCTCTATTGTCGAACTGTGCTGCTGTGCCTATAGGGCCTGTGACCTTGCAATGAGTAGAGCACCCGTCAAATTCAGAAAGGTGCTTTTATTATGCTTGGTGTCCCAACGATGAGCACTCAACCAATTATCTCCCCGTCAGAAATAAACATGTGAGCAGTGTTGCAATTCTCTGTGTATGGCTGTTTGAAGGACATGATGATCACAACCAACCTTGTGTCAGAGAGAGGGCCATTCCATGAATTGAGTTTAATTGGCGAGGAGAGCTGCGAGCCAGTTGCTCCGTGTGTAAGCAGATTACGGGCTGGCAATGCCGAGACCCCCTCAGGAAGGCGCAACATGGCTGATGGTACGTGGTGTGTAAAACAAGCCTGCTCCTTATGAATTATACATGGGAGAATGCCCAGCCGTGAAACCGGTAGACTGTAGAAAACAAGGGAGTAGAAGGAGGTGAAAATAAGAGAAAGTCTCAAAGTGAAAGAGGAGAGGGCCTCGCAACATGACAATTAGACGTGGAACAGGTGGAGCTATCCACGACCAAGTCCGCTGGAATCGCTGAAAACG
This sequence comes from Xenentodon cancila, assembly GCA_014839995.1. Classification (NCBI taxonomy): domain Eukaryota; kingdom Metazoa; phylum Chordata; class Actinopteri; order Beloniformes; family Belonidae; genus Xenentodon; species Xenentodon cancila. The sequence continues at coordinate 15,599,198 of CM026207.1, read as the reverse complement.
TGGATCCTCAGTGGCTCTCCAAATGTGCGTCGTTCATAACACGTTCCCACTGCGCTGGACGCTAACCCCTTTGCTAACAATGAGCTTGTTTTACTCATTTTTCCAGAGAAAGGTATTTTTGTGCTTAAGCTTTTGTTCTCCATTGCAAGAGTGTGTTGTCTTTTGGATTAGTCTCTTTCATCTTTCTAAATCATTCCTGTTTGGAAAGCTAAGCCTCTGGCAGCACACTTTGCTTCAATGCTCATTAAAAGAAAACAATAAACTAATTTCCATAAGCTAAAATATTTTCCTCGTGAATATGTTCTAGATGTACACTTTGAAGGACCTTTTCAGGGGAGTTTTGTATAAATAAGTGCCTGATTATCCAAAAGAAGCCTCAGGATATGTGAAAATGATCTATTTATTCAGGCTATTTATCAAGCAAATGTCATGTCAGCTCAGAGATGACAAACCCTAAAACAGAGGTAAGCAGAGGGAAGAACTGCAAAGCTTGTTCTCAGTCGGGCTTGTCTTGTGTTGGGTGAATTAACAAAACAGTCATCAACACTTGTTTCACCCAGATTTTCTTTTTTCAAGTTCTGCATTGACTCCCATTCAAAGCGCACTTGAGTTTGCACTTGGTGACTTCAGTCCAGGGGTTCAGGTTGTTATAACAGAGATCGGGGAAGAGTCCTAAAATAACATCTTTCCTGAAAGTGATGTGAGAGCAGAATTGTTGGCGGTGTCACAAGATAGACAGGATAACTTGGTGAAACTGCACACCAACACAGACAGCTCCTTCTGCTCCATGCAAACATGAACCAGCATATTTAACCAAAGGCCAACACGTGTACGTGCTATTACGCTATACAAATCGTACTTTAAAAATTCTTGTATACCGCACACTTTAATTACTCTTTTTCCTGCTTATATTTCAAACTTGTAACTCAAGAATGTTCCAGTGTTGTTAAAAAGATCAATCATGATATCTCCGTCAACGCCTGCTGTTGGTGACTATTCCGCAGTTATCCCGCCATCACTGATGCAGACCGAATGAAACGATGAATGTTTGGATCTCTGACGAGTCGACGTGCTGAGTTGTTCACACAGCAGTCGCTCCCTGATTGTCCACGTACCTGCTGGAATTGCTAATCAGCTGTACATCAAACATCAAATCACAAAAGTTGGGATGACGTGCAAAATGCATAAAAAAATTAATTTTCTAATGATTCTTACAGCTATTTTGAATTTTATTTTACTAAACTGTATGAACCCAAAATATTAGTCTCATTAACTTCATTTAATTTCTTAACGCGGTGTCCCTTCATGCCTCCATTTCAAGCCTGCAACAGATTCCAAATAAATAAACATGATTTTATCTCAAACTGATGATGTCAACATTTGATAATTTTGTTATCAGGATTTTGAAGTTTGAAGTTGGTTTAAACAGATTCTTCAAGTTGGATAACAGAAAGAGGACAAGCAGCGTCACACCAGAATATCCACAAATGACCTTTTCTGTTAAATCTTCAATGTCTGAAGGAGCCTCAGCCAACAATAAATAAGCACAGGATCAACTCATCAATGTCTAGTTTGAAATTAAAGTGTATAATAGATCTCATTTCTTGGACACTGTTGTTGAAAAGAATGATGGTGAGGATGGTCAAGGTGATGCTCCCTTCAGGCATGATACAAAATACTCAGTCACTGCGCCTTTGAAGAGATTTTAGAGATTAAAATAATATTACAAGAATAAAAACAAGGGTAAAACAAGGGTAAGGTTGACATATTTATCTTAGATTATGAAAGATTTAGTCAGTGGAAACTCAAGCGTGGCAGGAAGAGAGAGTCTGACAAAGGAGCAAAGGAAGTGCTTAACGTAGTGCAAAGTGCTTTACCTGCCTCTAAAAGCCAGAGGCAAATAATAAAAAAAAAAGAGGTATTTAAATACACTCTGGGATTTACTGATGGCTACTCAGGTGTCATATATAAGGCCAAGATTGAGAAAGTCAAAATCATTGGGGGGTTCATTGCAAATGCTCCCTTATGCAAAGAAAAAGCACATTAGATCAGTCTGTCCACGAGTTCACAGCAAGGTACTTTCCTGTTAAGAAAAATGCCACAAAGCTGTAGTTTTTGTCTTAAACGTTGACTCATCGTCTCATTTAGATCTAAGAAGCAACCAGAAGAGGATTTATCTGCATTGCAGAATGAACAGTCGCAAGTCTGAAAATGCTGGGGTGTCAGAAAAAAGACAAAATAAAGAAAGAAATTTGAGATTAAAGAAACTATGTTGTGCAGCATTTTAAAGTTATTTTGGTACGTTCCTGTTGTAAAGTCATATAAGATAGACAAATAAAGATAAATTAATAAATATACAATTTGAAAGGTGATCTCTAAAATTGTTGGTCAGAAGAACAGACACTTTTTTATTTTTTCTCAAATGGGTGGAGGAGAGTCATCGTCTTCTCCAGTGTATCTCGTGAGAGGGTAATGTATTTACTCAGATCTGGAGTTAAGTCAAGCGACTATTATTTATTTTGAACTATTGTGGTTTGATATCCCTTTGAGATTAGACTCAAGTAAATCATATAAACAACAAAACTTTGTGCTCAGCTGATGATATCAGTACAAGAAGCAGCAGGTAGTTCTCAGCAACAAAGCAATATTGTCAATGGATTCAGGATTAGTTACTGAGGTGAAGATACATGACTGGAATTGATGTGACTTCACTTTGTTTCTGTGAGTTTAATGAATACTTTCCAACACGTTTTCATCCATCTAAGTAATCCTAAATGCTAAACCTAAATGTCTAGAGTGTATTTTTAAACCCACCCGACCTGAATATGGAGACGGTGTCAAGAGGCTCGAAGCTCTACTTTAAGCAGGTTACAGAAAAACCAGCAGAGCATACAACATGTATATATTATATAGATGTCAAGATTACTGTATCTAAAACCAAACTGGTTTAATAAAAAAGCTTTTGATTTCTAAATGAATTAATTCATTTCTATTCCAAGAAAATAATAATGTCAAAAGCATATAAAAAGCAGTACTTTATCATTAAAAGAAAATAAAGCATAAGCGTTGTTTTCACGCTGCAAGCAAAAGCGATTCCAATTCGATTTTTTTTGGGCATATCTGTTTTTCTTTTGGCTGTCTGACCAGAACCGTCTGAACTGTCAGGTCGCATCTAATCTGCTGTTGACGTCGCTGCTATGTGATTAATGTCACAATTCTGCCCTAGCGGGATATTTTTGGATGACATCTACTTCAGTGAAGCCAATCACGTCCCAGTCCACCACTCCTGGCATCGATCCCTCATCAACGCACGTCTCAGATATTGAAGTCATAGATCCACACATGGCCGATGTTTAACATTTTGCTGCCCTGTTTCTCAGGTTTCTTCTCAGTATAGTTTGTTTATGAATTTTTCCCCTTCCGCTTCACAAAAATGTCAAAAAGAAATCATACAGGCTCAGTGCTGCTGCTGCATCTTCGGTTACTTATTTTTTCTGTTTTGGGTCTTTACTTACATTCGTACTCCTGACGTACTGCGTTTGACGTGACTTGGTCTTACTCTGCGTACAGATCACTTCAAAACAGAAGCCTGTTTATAACGAAGTCTGATACAAGATCCAATCAAAATACAAAATTTGAACAACCACAATTGACGCATTAAGATTTGCAGTGTGAATGTAGCTTTTGAGAGTGTGAAAGCACACAGCTCAACATTGTCCCTGGAAAACCTGTGCCTAGAAGGGAATATATATTAATCTGAAATCTAAATATACATTTCTGCAGTCGTCCCGCCATCACAGAAGTGGACATGTCCTCTTCTAAGGCATTGATACAACCACATACCTTCAGGTGTTTGGCTTTGCTGTCTATATAAACATCTAAGTAGTCCTTTTTTTTATCTCTGTCTGGAGCACACAGTGTATATATTTTTTCCCCAAAAAAGGATCTAATCAGCACTGATTACTCAGACTTCGGCTTGCAATTTAATTGCATTTGGACTAGATTTGGTCACAATGATTTGGCATAAGATAATATACGATATTCTTTTGCCTGATCAAGTTTTGAGTGGCTGAACTGTGGGTTTCTTGCAGATTTCTTGCAGACTACTGTACACTGGCTACCTGGTCAGCGTGTCACCTGTTTTGGTTACTTGAATGGAGGTGATGGCTGTGAAACCGCCTGAGGAGGAGAATCAAGGGTGTATTGTAAGAGGTGGATAGATGAAGCCTGAATCCACCTCTTCTGTTAATTGTTGGGTTTCCTGTCTAGAATAGATAGCTTCTTTTACGCCTTTCTCAAAACATCTGTCTCCTCTGTCCAAAACCTGTACATTACCATCTAAAAAAAAGAGAGTATCCTTTATCTCTTACTTGCAGATGGACCACTAAGTCTTGATGTGACAGACTGGCTTTCCCTGTGGAGTTTTGTTTTGTTTCTCCGATATGAAGGTCCGTGCACTCCGAACCCTGCTCAGATTCAGCTCGGGTGTTTTGTCATTAGCGTCATGCAATGACAAAACACCTAAGCTGAATCTGAGCTCAGGTGTTTTGTCAGGTTTTATCTGAGAGTATTTGATTTGAACTGCACCAACTTCTCATGTTCGAACTTTGGAGAAGATTCCTCCAAGTTTAGAATGACAATGCTTTTTCCTCTCGTTCGATGCTGCGTTGTTGTTTCCAGATTCCGTAGCAATCTTGACAAAAAGGCCCATTTTCGATATTCACAGGTTTGAAGTCTTTCCTTGATGTATTTATGCTCCTTTTCTTTTTTTTCCTCTGTCTTAGTGGGAACATTCTCAGCCAGATGGTGCAGAGTTCTGATAACAGACAGTCTGTGGGTGGTGTGAATCAAAAAGCAGATATTGGTCTGTGTGTGTAGGTTTCCACTATACCTCAGTGTTGAGACTTCCGTTCTCATTCATGTGCACAGAACACCCCATTATATCATCTTTCTGTTTTTCACATCCTATCTGGTGAACGTGATGTTGCTGTCCACTGAGTTGATGTGTTTGGTGAAGTTTTCCGCTGCTTGAGTTTGGATTTTGACCCAGCTGTCAAATAAAAACTGATAAAGTCTCTTATGCTTTATTACCAGAGCTACATGTAAGTCTGTGGTGGAAGTTGGGATTTGCTTGGTCTTACCTCTTTTCCATCACCAAGTCTGACAATATCCAGCTGAAAATAAAAAAAAGAAACCCGAACTAGTTTGGTTGTAGATAGAGTAGCTAAAGCTCAGAGCAGACTTCAATTAACGCAACATAAATCTCAGCTGCAGCCTCTTAATGTCTCTTAATATACATTTTCATTGAGAGCAAAAAAAAAAAGCGGAGCTTCTCTTTTTCCTCACATAGTGCAGCGTCTGCTCTATACGCAAACACACTTGTGTAACACACACGTTTTATTGTCCCTCTCTTCAACCAATCAATAGCTAAAGAACTTGACTTCATCATTGACCTGTAAGAATGGGAAATGCAACAAACGGCAAGGAAGTCATATAAATTAAGTTGTTTAAAACTAATCATCAAAGATAAAGAGCTGTATTTCTCAAAGAAACATATTATGATACATTCGCTATCAATAGAAAATGAGTCTATTCATCATGTAGATAATATAAAAGTAAAAGCCGTGAGCAATGTAGGACTAACCTAGTATAACATCAACTCATTGAGAGGATCACAGCAAATGGTCATATTCATTCCAAGACACATGGCAAAAGAATACAGAATAAAACAAAATCAGCATCTAAAAATAGTAAAATTGTCCAATGCCAAATAAACAGTCGCTGTCGCTGGTGCTGCTTCAGTAATTGAAATCACTTCTATCGTGCTTTGCATGAGGTTGTGGCGGGGAGAAAATCCTTCATAATGTTTTTCATTTACCCCCCAGCCAGACCAATCACACTGCCATCGGTTCCACTCACTGCTTTGGCGACGCACTGGAGCACTGCAGACCGGCACTGCTGGTAGCAGTGAAGTGGGCCGATGCCCACGCGTCGCCCACCGTGCAACTTTTCACCACACAACCTTAGGTGCAAGAGCACAGGGGCAGATTTATCACAGTGCATATGAAACAAAGCATTCACACGCACGTGAAAAGTACAGTGACTCTTACTTTACAATGAAGCAGTTCTGCTCGCTAACCTACTAACTCACTAACAGCCAGACACATGAAACGATGCACCCACAGACACAGGCAAAAGAAAAGAAAAGAAAGCCTTAAAAATGACCTGACTGTATACATATGTCATTCCATAAACTTGGGCTTTTAAAATAAACTATATTATAAACGTGCGATCAACAGCATTAACAGTTGATAAGTGGACATAGAGATTATTTATGTTGGTTTTATTTCTCCTTAAATATTCTGAAAAGTCAACATTCAATCAGTAAATCAGCTAAATATTCTCTAATGGGAGTCATTTCTTTCTTTAATCAGGACTTATTCCATTCAGGATTAAGTCACCCTCGGTTCTTGCAGGTCAATTTAGTCATATTATATTAATTGCTGAATAAAGTTGTATCACATTCAGTTAAACCCGGACATACTTTTTAAATGACTTGGTGTTTTATCTTGACAGCCGTCATATGGCTCTGTGGGTGAAACAGTATCGGCGATAAACCCTCGCAGCTAGAAATCTCCAGTAGGCCTTTTGACAATTAATCATTCAGAGCAGAGAGTTCCATTTGCGGAGATTGTGTCCATTTGCCTCGTGGTCGAATAACTGAATAGGTCAACAGCAACAATGTGAGAGAATTTTTATTTTTTATTTCTTGCTTTAGCCATTTCTCAAAATAACTTACCTGGGGCTGAAAGTGAGCTGATGAGAGAAGGAGAGGAAATGGAAAACCCAAATGTATGCTGGCACCTTGCAACGCCATACTTGCATGTTTGTCTGTTGGGAGAGAAAAAAAACAAAAAAAACAGAAAAACAAAAAAGGATGGAGGACTAAGGTCATGCTTTATTCAGAGTAAAAGCTTCTTGCATTTTTGCTGCCTCAAAGGACCAATTTAAACCCTGTCAGTGACTGTCTGCCTTCTCGCGGTGTCTCCATTATCAAGTGAAGCCCTCTGTGCTGTCGCAACACTGCATATGAAAAACAAAACACCGAGAAATGAAACAATGGAGTGCAGTTTTGTACAATTTGAAAAACTGATCATTTTCATCAAAGTGTTTTCGGAGGTGCATAAATCTAAAAGAAAATGAGGGTGAATGTGATACAAAATGCTTGAATTACCAGGGCATGTTGATTATTCTACACAGAGTGGAAGTTTCCTTCTCTCCGCTATGACTCATTTATCTGTGATTTTAAGATTAAAGGATGTACCGCTCAGGATTCGCAAGCAGGAAATTCTAATTACAACAACAATCAAGAAAGGATTTTCTTATTGTTTGCTGTAATTATTAATTAGGCAGATGGGATCGTTATCCAACACTTCGGTGTATAATTAGCGAGATGCTTACAATCCAGTTCAATGAGAAAGTAACACTTCAATTCCCAACCAGTCATTTCCCAGGCAGAGTGGCCTTGACATAGTTGTGCTTTTACATGACCCACCAAACCTTTTAATCACTTATGGAAAGAAAATCCATAATATTTATTCATGTGAACTAAAGTGTTTTCTCTAAGATTTACACCTGCTGACCTGGTGAATAGAATTACATTTTAAATGGATGTCTTTGCGTAAAAAAGGCTAAAATCATCAGAAATATTGGTTGAATTGGAAGGTTCTGTTACTGCTTTGTTCCTATTAACATGAAACCACTGATGACACCTCTGTGTAAAACCCATGGAAATAATTTAGCTGGATAATGTCGTCTAAAACCCCGTAGAAATTTTTCAAAATTACAAAATAATGTTCAGATTTAGTATTCTCCCACACAAAAATAATTGTTGACTGCTTAAGTTAAAGATAAATACAAAGTTGCTATTACTTTCTCATGCATTGAACGTGTGGACATTGATACTGTATTCATGGTGTTGCTTTTTTGTTAAAAAAGAAGCTTTAATAGCTCTTGCAATACAGTTACTATATGACATTTCTTACATATTCATCTTGTCTCTGTGTGTTTAGGGGTAGATGTGTGCCTTCATATACATCTGTTTGAGTGCTGCTTTACTCTGCAGCCACTGTTGTGGCCTGTCGGGGAGCAGAAACATGGTTCTCTAAGCTGTCACATTATGGCATAACGTTGTTTGGCGATAAGAGACACAGCATCCCTCAGGGTGACCAAGTACAATAAAGATGCAGCTGCACTTTCTCAAATATATGTCCTGAATTGTGGCTAAAGCTTTCATGGGATTTTCTTTTTCCTATTAGTTTTCAATCTTTCTTTTTCCTCCCAAATCAATAAATAATCCATAGTATAATCTTTGTGATTTATAACTTGCTTCCACTGACTCTCAAAGGGATTGAGAGCTGAGCTCTGAAAGGGCCACTTCAGGACTTTGGTTTTCATGTCCTTCCAAAGATTTTAAATGAAGTTAGATGTACAGTATGTTTTGGGTCAACGTCTTGTTGGAACACCCAGTGCTGACTTAAAGCCATGCTTTTTGCAGATTTTGTCATATTATTCTTCACAATATCAACATAATCCTTTTTCCTCACGATCATGTGCACCTGAACCTGAAGGTTCCTTGTGCCCTAAGCACCAAAACAGCAACACGGTATTATACTCCCATTTATCACTCCGTGAACTGTGTTTTTCATCCCAGTGTTTTGGATGATCATTGGAAAACTTCAGTCTGGCTTTGTTGAGCTGCTGTGTGAGCAGTGGAGTTCTTCTTGGACTCTGACCTCAAAGACCACTGTGAGAAATAGACCTCACAACAGTCTTCTGCGACGCAATAAGTCCAAAGGAAGCCAGTTCTGCAATAGCCATGTTTCTTGATATCTAGTGGACTTTATTTTTATTTTTCTTCCGTCTGTTTCCCCTCAAAACTTGCACTTTTGACCATGTCCATTTTTCTTTCTAACAGTTTCCTTGTGCTTTACAATTATTACACTTGGAAATGGCAGTACAGCCACCCTCCTTCAGATAACCATCCATTACTTTCTCTCCTTCAGGTTTATTTCTTTCCCTTCTGGCATGGTGATGTCACTTGGTAGCAAAAATTTGTAATGAGTCACTTTCAATCAAGTGACACGAGCCCTGCTTAGGGACCCCTGCTAGTGAGGTTCTAATGCTGATTGGTTGCTTGGGTGAGCTTTGAAAGCTAGTTGATTGCTCAGGTGGAGTTTGGAGGCAAAACTCACTTGGGGGTTAATCATTCTGACCACCTCACTTTCTTCAACATAACAACTTTAATGTTTATTTTGCATTCAAAGTGAACTAAATAGGCACCTTAACACTGAGGATGTTGTAGTACATATATAGTAATGATCGTTACGTTATTTCACCGCAATCTGTGAATTTTCTGCTGGGAGCAGAGTGCTTCAGGGGAGCATGACCTTCGCCTTCTAGTCCACTTTAGATTGCTGCTGTTTGTTTTTCACACGAGATTAATTGGTTAAAAAAGGCACTCCTATGTAATACACCGCTGTCCAGTTTCCCCTTTCCTTTTATGCATGATCCTTTTCCATACATATTTTCTTTATCTTTTCTCTGGTTCTCTTTTGATGTTATGCTGTGTAACAGTTACACCCTTGTTACCCTGTTGATTTTCCACACAATGGCATGCATCATCCAGTCTTTATGTCCACATGTAAGGCAAGATGTGCCCGGGAACACGTCTATCAAAAAGATTATTTCCAAAAGCCTGGGCATAATGTGATTTCACATTACATAAATGTATTTTACACCTTCAAACGAATGGGTTCTTGGCAGCCTTGGAAAAAAGATTATCAATGTATAAGAGTCTAAGTCTAAGTCTAAGATTCTAGCTTTAGTCTCCCCATTGCAGGGCCACATATGACCAAAGAACCACAGTTGCTCCTATGGGTAATTTTGAATCAATAATTAGTCTTGCATGCACAAATAAACAAAGAGAGGTTGCAGCTTTACATCTACATACATGTGCACCTCATACGACATACAATCAAATATGATTGTATCATATGCAATGTAATACATGAATGAAGCAGTCCGTTGGCATTTCACGTACGCAGCTTGAAATACAATGTCTTATTAAGGCTTATTTAAAAGTATGGGTGTGCTAATTGCTTTAGTGTTTCTATCTGTTAGTCACAGTGTTGAGTCAGCTGTTCGCTCTTACTTACCAGTCCTCAGAAAAGTTAACAGATTTCAAATGTTAACAGATCAAAACTGATTTCGAAGCAAAACATGACTTTTGAAAATGTCAATAATGTGTGAAGATTATGTGTTCGTTCCACATAAATAGGTTGTCATCCACTGACTCATCTAGCAAGGTGGGTCCGCTTTCAGGCCACTCTTCTCATTACGGCTGTCACTTACATCTGGCTTGGCGTTGGTGACACTACTACAACGCTGAGAAGGATTATGCATACTCTTCATTTAAGGGGTGCAAAAACTGGGTCCTGCTGTTGTTTTGTTGGAAATTTGAAGCCGCCCATAAACATGTATTTATCTTGTGTGGAAATGGTGTTGAACTTGCAGCATCTAGTGGATTAAAACTCCTAAAATTGCATCTTTCCTTGTAACCACATCAAGTGCTTTTAACCACATCAACAGTTTCAGTCCTGTGGGCAGTGGCTCAGCTATTATGGTGATTTTTCAGTTGGAAGGTCACTGGATTGACCTCCAGTTTTACAATAAACGGAACCCTGATGTGCCTGCCAGTGCTTTTAAGTATTTATATGTGTGAGTGATTGACAAATATAGTAAGAACCGTTAGCATGAGATTGATGATGCATCATGACAGACAAGATGTTGACTGTCGATGTGATGGTGTAGTGACATGACAGCTGAGCTAAAATGCAAAATGTAGTTATTGTACACATTTTAAACCTTTGTGACTCATATGTTCTCTCAATATGATATTAAAACTTCAGTATTGTTCCCCTTGTTTCATATATATCATAATGTAAAGAAAATACATGAAAAGAAAAAAAAATGATGGAAAACAACAATCTGAATACAACAAAAGAGGAAAAAGAAAGATATTAGCATTCAGAAACAGCTCTTGACTCTGTTGGTTTGTGTTTGTCTCAATATTTAGAGATTTCTTCAAGCATCTCTGACTGAGTCAGTATGATATCAGATTTGGTGAAAACATATGTGCTGTCATCCAACATCGAGCTTTCAGTGTGCACCGAGACATGCAGAGTGTGAATGGTGAAGGCGGCTTCATCCAGCTCACGCCCTCCTGTTTCTCTCAGCTGCCAAAGGTTCTCTATGACTCTTCACTTCAATTATCGATTTTTTTTTATTTTATTCTTATTTTTTTCCCTCCAAAGACAGAAAAGCACTATGAGCAAAAGCGTCAGTTCTTCCCAATCCAATATACGGAACAGCGTTGTGCATTCATATGGCTTATCCCTGCCTCACAAGAAGAGCAGCTTTGCTATAACCCGAAGCTTCTGAGTGCAATGCCTTTAAAGGCAAGCGGATTTGATTTGTACTGATTGTTGCCTGTTCCAGCCGCACCTAATTATAATATATTGCACCCAATCACATCTCGTTTGTGACCGTTTCACAATTGTACAACATGCCTCTGGCAACAAGATTAACAAATTCATTTGATATGTGCCTGTTCTGTGACTGACTCAACGCTGCACTGTAGGCTATTGAATTAAGTTGAAGCCCCAACAGTAAGTATGGGTCTCACATGCACCCTGAGCATTAGAATAGACACTGTACAGGAAACAGAAGTGCACCACATGAGCTGTAGGAAGCCACTCTACATACACTATTGGTCTTTCCAAGTATGTTTCGATTGGTTTCTTATATTGTGGTGACTTTTCAACTAATAAATACAGAGTAATACATATCTTTGAAGGAGAATCTGCCTTAATAAACTATGAATACACTGTTGGTTCGACTTAGGGAGGAAAAAAAAGGACATAAAAGATGTGGTCACAGACGACCAGCTGATAGGACATATGGGTTGCTCCGGGTAAAGCTACTCCTTTTTTATCATTCATTAAACAGTGATACATGGATGTTCTATGGCCACCAGCATGGAGAGAGATATGTTGGTTTGCATAGAGAGTATGTTTGAATGCTGGATAAATAATAGGAAGCGGAAGATAACTCATCCAAGGATACGAATATATGGAAACGTCATAATAGCAATCTATTCCTTTTTTATTATATTTAACAGCATTATAAACAAAATGCTTTCCGTCTGATAGCTCTCCAGGATATTAAAAAGTAAACAACAGAGCTGTCCCAACTTTTATTCTGAGGTTGTTTTTTTTTACCATACATAACGATACAGCATGTAATATTTTTTGTGTTCGTATTCGAGCCATTTGAAAAAAACAAAACAAAAAAAACCCCAATACAATTAGAAGCATCTGATCTTTAAGTGAGTCTTCTGCTCTCCTCTGATATTTATATTAGTCTTACACACTTCTCTGCTGCTTCTCGAGGACTAACCACCTGCCAATAAAAATATAGGAATAAATTATGTAATTGGCAATTCTAACGAGGTGCCAAGCAAAATAGAATCTGTGTCGATTCCCCACCATCCAAAGTTCACCAAGCGTGACGTGAGAGGCGTTAATCAAAATAACCTCGTAAAAATAAAAACCTATACATATTTAGTGCCAATTACAGACCGAAAAGTTAGATGTGGACTACTAAATATACGATCTTTAAGCTATAAGTCTCTATTAGTTAACAATCTAATTACCAAGACCCGGAGTGATATTTTTTGTTTATCAGAATCTTGGCTACAAGAGTTACTTTAATTATCATGTTCCTCGAAGCACGGGTTAGGCAGAGTAGTAGCAGCGATCTATAACTCCAGTCTTCCAATAAAATCTAAACCTAAATGCAATTATAATACATTTGAAAGCCTGACGCTTAGTCTAAAACTCCTGAACTGGAAACCAGAGAAGCCAGTTTTGTTGGTGGTAGTGTACCGACTTCCTGCTGGCGCTTACCTAGAGTTTCAAGTTTTGAAATTTAAACTTAAAAGTAAAGCAGAGTGGATTTGGAACTTTATTCAAATGCAACTCGGCAGTAAATTAAAAATGTTTGTATCCTCACATACACGGGAGATTAAGCAGGACTATTTAGATGTATGTACTACTAAAGTTGGGCAAGATACAAAATAATACAAACACATTTAAGGACAGTTAAATATAGAATAAGCACAACATATGTTACTGTGGTATCGATGGTAATATCATGAGACCATGACATGAGATCATGAGTAATTATGTTCATTTTCTTCTCTGCCATTGCATTACTCAGCCTTTTGGCTTCTTTTTCATTCAAATCTATTACAGACAGTGTTTCGGACGGTGGTGATTTACATTGGGGTTTAAGACACAGAAAAATAGCATTAAACATATGCAGTTCCCACTCAAAGGCGCCCAAATCTTTGTTGATAAGAATTTTACATATTCATGAATACAAAACAAGCTTAAACATAACTATTTTACTGAAATCAAATTTCCCCCCTGGCATTCTTTTAAATAATGCATTATTAGGCATCTACAATCATAGTAGTAGAACACCATAATGAAAATGAACTTGAATGACAATGAAAGTCACTTCCAGAAAACCCAGGCCATCAGTCAGAGAAGGCCTGCTCCATACAGTCAGCTGAACCGCTGCAAGGAATGACTCGATTACAGCTGCTGTTCATACAGAGAGGTGCAGCGTTAAACCTGCATGAACTGCGTGCAGATTTTGTGACCAGCAGAGATCCGACTGTCATACCCGTTTAACACTTCACACATACTCCTTGTATCTACATATAAAAGCCACTGAGATCGATATGGAGACACAGAGCGATGTCGAATGGAAAATCAATGGCCACAAATATTCATTATGGGAAAATCAGCACAAAGGAGTTGTGCTTTTTACTGCCTTGGGTGAGGTGGCTGAGCTGTAGTGTCAAAGGGTCCACGTCTGACGCACAAGAATGAGTTATTGGAGCGTCACCTTTATCTACTGCAATGAGCCTTTCATGAGGAGCTTCAGAGTTGCTGAGAGAATTTGCCAAGTCAAATGCAATGCAATAGATCTTTTTCATTCTAAGGTAATAAAATATTAAGGGGAGTTTTAACCATAGCTGTGTGTCTCTCAGCAGGTCTCTGACAGCTCTTAAAATACAGTGTGAAAGTTGAAACAGAGACAAACACTGGGGTTGGGAGACTTTGTTTTGAAGCTGAAGGGGTGAATTAATTAACCGTTATGGAAAATGCCACACATACACTATATTGCCAAACGTATCCGCTCACCCATCCAAATAATCGGAATCAAGTGTTTCAATCACTTCCATGGCCACAGGTGTATAAAATCAAGCGCCGAAGCATGCAGACTGTTTTTACAACTGTTTGTGAAAGAATAGGTTGCTCTCAGGAGCTCAGTAAAATCCAGTGTGGAACTCTGATAGGATGTCACCTGTGCAACAAATCCAGTTGTGAAATGTCCTCACTCCTAAATATTCCAGAGTCAACTATCTGCTGGAAGTGTTTGGGAACATCAGCAACTCAGCCGCGAAATGGTCGGCCACCTAAACTGAAGGAGCGGGGTCAGCGGATGCTGAGTCATACATGCCTCCTGACCTCAACCCAATAGAACATCTTTGGGATGAATTAGCCAGCCATATCATGAATGAGTCAGGCCTTCTCGTCCCACATCAGTGTGTGACCTCACAAATGCGCTTCTGGAAGAATGGTAAGAAATTCCCATAAATAGATTACTAAACCTTGTACTAAAGTTCCCAGAAGAGTTGAAGGTGTTATATCTGCAAAGGGTGGACCAACGTCATATTGAACCCTATGGATTAGGGACGGGATGTGACTTAAGTTCATATGTGAGTCATGGCAGGTGAGCCAGTACTTTTGGACATATAGTGTATATATATATATATATATATATATATATATATATATATATATATATATATATATATATATCTATATATATATATATATCTATATATGTATATCTAGTATATATCTATATCTCTGTATATATCTATATATCTGTATATACTATTTACTATCATCTATCTATCTATATATATCTCTATATCTATATATATATATATATATATGTTATTTAACATTGCTTATAATTATAAGGTTAGAATTTAACTCCAACAGTTAAGTTTAAGGTTTTTTAAGGTTAAGGTTTTTTTTTTCCCCTACAAGGGGTTTTTAGTTGAGATGGAGGAAAATTTAATTCTATCATTGCTCTAATTCTTCATATTCTGGGGAAAGATGAATGCCTGAACAAGATTTTGTATCAAATCTTCATATAAAAGTACTGATCTGACAGAATTAGAAGAAATAAGTACATGTAAATTGTAGGATACATCTGTTCTTGATTATCTGTTCTGAATTTTATGGGAAATAACTTGGATTATTTAAATCTTCACCGTGCTTCCAAATTGTTTTGTTAATTAATGAAAATGTATGTTTTTCTGGTGTTTTTTTTTCTGTCCACAAAATGAAAATTACTTTCTGCTCAATGAAAAACTGCATTGCCAAATCTTGTTTTCCCACAGGTGGATGGAATTAACACCAAAACTCCTGTCTACTTGTCTGATCACCGTCCTTGCTCCCTCTGTCTATCTTCCTTTTCCCTTTCTTTATTTCTGTCTTTTTTCTCATCTCTGGATAGCAATCAATAGTTATTATCTGCTGAGTGTCGCAATAGACACAGCATAGAGCCGCATTCATGAATTGATTTTTCTTTAAATTAATTGCTGACACTCGTCTAAACAAAGCAGGCCTATTGTCCTGCCACCAAGCAAACACTGTTTCCGTGATGGCATCCGATTAAAAAAAAAGAATAAAAGAAAAAGTTTTACATTATGGGCAATCAAGACTATCTGTCTTTTCTCACTTTTTGTCCCTAATTTTACACATCACTCTTTCAAGTAATTAGCTAAACGTATTTGACTGAAAGTATTTAAGGTATGTGAGTGTAACTAAGATTGTGTGAAGGTTAATTTCTTAGATTGTGTTACCAACCTATTTATTCCTCATTGATTCATTCCTATCATTAAGGACAGTTACTCATTAATCACCTGTCTTTCCGTCAGTCTGTCCGGTGGTTTATCCTTCCATCCACCCAGCTGTCAATATGTAGGTGCATAAGAGGGGGAGGGGGGGTATTTTGTTTTGACAGGACTGTTGTTTCATAAAATAGATAAATGATATCTGTGCAGCGGAGTGGAAAGCATAACGAATGGCAGTTGGAGAAAAGGCAATTTAGGGAGAAGTGCACTGGCTGGCAAAGGAACAGAATGGGTTTTTACTGTGAAGTATAACCAATGCATTACAAAACACATCACCAGAGGTTTATTGAAAAAACCAAGTAGACCACACTCTCTTGCCCCTGTACAATAAAAATGGCCAACATTAACATGGTTAGGCACTGAAAGTCACTTTCACAAAGTCAGGGGAGACATTTCATAGCAGTGATACACCCAAGACCCTGATGAATGACACGGGAAAGGTGACATTTTTATAATTCACTTCAACATATAGGTGCAGGTAGGTCTTCTGGGGTCATCATGGACTAAAAAAAGATAAATGCGTGTTTTATTTAGAGCTTGCACAATATTGCTATTAATATATATTTTTGATGGAACTCAAATTACCAATAAACTCTTCCAGTGGTTTACTTTAGTAGACTTGAATATGAACGTGATAATTGATTATGGTCAAATTGAATCCTCATTGAATTTGAAACAAACTTTCAAAACAAAAAATAAATATATTGTAAACTCAAAGGTAACATAAAAACAGACAGAAGTGTGAGTTAGCCACAATTTCATTATCTGGTTTAGTCAACAGGCTTTGAAGTGTCTGCAGAAGTTGGTACATAAAATAAAGCTGCTTTTAGTGGTTGCTAATCAGAAAAAGGAAAAAAACTCAAATAAGAAAAAAACATAATCGATTGGCTATGCATGTGTGAGAAAATAAAATCAGGTAAAAATATTCAGGAATTTATTTTTCAATTTTACGCGTTATTCTTTTCTAATATGCACTGGCCATGCTTCACACAAAATCATTGTTACCAGGTAATAAATGGGGAACAAATGGGAAAATAACTGATTCATTAAGACAATTGGTGACTGAGCAATTTTGAGTAAAGAAAAATAATATAGAAATGTATGAATCATTAGTTTGCAGTTTCCCAATATTTCTTGAAGGAGGTCTAAATACCAAATATTGAATAGTTTCCAGGGAACAACGTCTGTGTAAGATTTGCTTATCCTGACCTGATTCTTTAAAAGAGTTCTGGATTAACTCCAAACCAGCTGGTGTGCAGCACAAAGTCATCACAGACTCAGTCCTCACCAAGCGCTGAAGCACGCGTTGCTATACGAAGTAGCTACCATCCAGTTTAAGATTACTTGTCAATCATACTGAGTACTTACTGATGACTAAGTCATTACTTAATCTTTACCCACCTATCAGTTTCTATTATGTGTACTTTCAATCAAAAGACAAGGAACAGAGATAAAAGTGGCAGGGATTACGTTGTCTTCTTTTCTCTTTCTGACTATCTACGTTACAATTCCCCTTTTGGAAATGTTGCTGCAGTACGTGCATTGGAAATGATTTGAACTATCCTGCTGTTCTTAATACATTTCTTACCTTTCACCAATCATTTGTTTCCTTATTCGATTAGGTTTTAATGGTTGAAATGGATTTAAAAACAATTATACTAAAATTAAAATGAAACAAAATAAAGTATTTCCCAGGAACATCTAAAAAGAAGAATCATGAAAATTATACTGAGATTTTGAGGTTCAATGACTATCTAAATTGTAAAATATCATATCACCGTAGAGATAGCTTTTGACAATTATTTATAGAATTTTTTCAGTGAACTATCATGGCTAAAACTGATCCCACTAAGACTTTAATTAAACAAAGTATTTAATGTGAGATGTTTTGCTGTATAAGCAGCAAACAAAGTTAACTAAGAACTGGATGGAATAAATCCAATTTCCTTTGTCATATTAAGTTTATCTGACTCATATTAAAAATAAATTGTATTTGTAATTGGTTTTTGTTTTTAAAGGTCAGTATTCGACTTGATTGGCAGGTTAAATGCTTTTCATCGCAACTGAGTATTAGTATCACAAAAATTTGTGCCTGTAAAGCGTAAGTTGAAATGCGTTAGCCAGGATGTTGCATCTCAACAATGTGGTCTAACTTCACCAGCATGACTTCAAATCATTTGTCACATGCTCTTCATTTCCGGAAACAACTAAAAGCATATACCTCGTTGTTGGCTCAATGAAACTGACGACGTGAGCAATAAACTGTGAACTATTGTTGTAAGACAAGATGTGTTTACAAGCTTTATGATTTCAAATGAACCATCTTAAGAAACACAAAGGGGTCTTTAATTCGTATCGTCATGTTTGGGCTGGCATACACATACTTTTAAGGACATTATCACATAACTTGGACAAATACTGTATAGTCAAAAGCAACGTTTTTGGTTGCCTTTTCTCTGCAGTATAATGTTATTTTGAAGAATGCTTTTGAGGCCGTTGGAGGTCATAAACTCATGAATGAAACATTGGCAATGAGAGAAGCATTTATTTATTTATTTGTTTATTTAACATTCTTGACCATATTTGCCTTCTTTGAAAACCTCCGGTACTGTTTAATTTAGGAACATCTTTCAAATTAATAATTTAGATTTGAGTTTCTGTGCTCATTATTTGATTCTTGTTATCCGCCAAACTCCTTATACACATTATCCACTCATAGCCCTGGATAAAGTGTGGCATTACCTGAACCTAATCTGTGCAACACAGACTGTTCCAGTGATTCTTTTTTTTTTTTTTTTGCACAAACCGAGCCGCGGTACACCGTGTTCTCTGTGCTGTACATTTGGCTCAATGAAGACAGCTGCTGCAGCCAGTTTTTGAAAAGGAGACTGCTACATGGACAGGGGAAATAAGTTGTTTCTTTGGACTAGAGGGGCTGCTATGTTCCCTGTACAATGCCATAGTCTGGCAGGAAAGAGCCTTTTGTGTAAAAGCATTAAGATGGGGATAATACAGCCTTGTAAAAAACACCCCACAGTCCAAAGGGAATAACAGACAGACGCTGAGGTATTATCACATTAACACCTGGAGCTAGAGAAAATCTGCCCTTCACTTTAAAAGTAGGTTCCGGTGAGCTATCCTAGTAAATGTACAGTATTGTGCTGGTAGGGTATATACTACACGAGTAATATGTGGTGCCCTTGGGTACAGAAATTAAAATGGCTAGTAAATGGTTTTGAGTAAATGGAGTTTTGAACAGAAATCATCACTATTCAAGCAAACCAGCCTTTGTGCCAAACAGTATGATCTGATATAATATACGTCATGTTCAGCTGTATAATTAATAATCACTGTGTACATTTGATCCAACTGTTATACGTGTGCAGTGGTGATGAATTACCTCTCAGAGCAGAAGACGGTTCCTATAGATACCTGACCCTGACCCATGTGCTCAATGAAAGCAGTTTCATTTTATTATAGAAAACCTAAGAGAAATAAATTACGGTTTGAAGTAGATGGAACTTATACATGGCAGACTGCGAATCGCTTCCTGAGTCCTCCTGACAGACGGGACGCTGATCCAGCCTGAAGTATCACTTTTGTTTTTTCCTTCTTGTATTTTTTTTTTTTTGCAGATATTAATGATTATAGACTTTAAAGTCTGATAAGGAATTAGATTCTAGAGTACAAGTAATAAACTTAAACTTTAGGAAATGCAGTTTCAGCCAAAATGAAATAAATAAGTAAACTTCACACCTGAAAAAAATATTTAAATATTTTTTATTTGATGTTAAAAACTGTTATAAAAAAAATCCTATTCTGTTCTTTGTGAGTTATAGTAATTCTTTTTTTTTTTATATAAAAGCAATGTGTGAAATATTTGTGTTTACTCAAAGGTGGAATATTTGGAAGCGGTTCATGGCACTGCTCTATCTAATTACAATATCACGGAGACAGAACCGTTGCTGTGAATGCCCTGAAATTACAATTTTTTTTAAATTTTCATTTATTTTCTTGATATTTCTCTTACCCTCACCAAACATTAGCCATGCTGCTGGCAACTGGAAGCAGATGTGGACCATTTCTCAAACGCTCTGGAAAGCACCGACTCTTAAACACTAAGTAGCTGTGCTGATAGAGCTGTCAGCCTGCGGGTTGTTTTGAAGGCAAGGCCGACACGCATTTTGCTGTTCCAGCCATCCACTAACTCTTGAGTATTTTTTTTCAATGACCCATAATGGCTTCTTAACTGGTTTCTACCAATGACTGGCCGGTCTTGCCTAATTTGTCACAACCCACGGACATGTTTATCACTACGGGGCCACCACATTCTGCTTTCGGTTTCAAATACATGCCTAATTTTGTTAGTGGTCATGTGACATGCATGTGTGTTAAAAAAAAAAAAAAGGGCAAACAGTGCAGACAAATGTATTAGGGCTTTACTTTAATTTTCTCTTCTTATCATCACTGTATCATTTTGATCAGGTTTTACTATGCCCATCCTGTTTTCTTTTGTTTTATGTTTTTCAAGGAGAAATATTTAAGTTCAACAGGACTTCGAGTTTGCTCTACAACATGCATTCACATTATTCCGCCCTGTGTGTGCTGAGGAGTATAGTAAAAGCTGGCTCACAAACTTGACTCCACGTTCCCCTATACAATATCAGTGTCCTTGCTGAGTAAACTGCTCTGTCATTTATACTCCAGTGAACTGCTTTGGTTGGTTACGTGTTTTGTCTGTCTGTATGTGTGTGTGTGTGTGTGTGTGTGTGTCTGTGTGTTTGTGTGTGTGTGTGTGTCTGTGTGTTTGTGTGTGCGTACGTGTGTAGGAGAGACAGCACAAACTCATCTATCTACCAGGACAGGTTCATGGGTGTTTTCAGTACGTGTCTATGAGTTTAAGAAGTGTTTACTTCAATCAGAGATATCCTCTAGAGCTATAGGGGATATACTGGTAATCTCAGCAGCACAAATACATAATGTAATGATGATAAGATAAGCTGTACCCTGTGTGTTTGCTTACTGGCTAAAGGGAGGGATATAGAGCCTCTGTAAAGAGTAATGAAAGAGTTCCACTATCAGCAACAATAACCAAGATAAATATCCTGCAGAGGCTTGGTATATATATTACAGATTAAAAGGAAGACTGCCTCAAAAGTCAACTTTTCAGTGTTTTTTTTTTTTTTTTTTTTTGACACTCCACAGCACTGGAACTAAACATAATTATTATGCTATATCAGAGCTGAAGCTTACGCTTACGCTCAGCAGTGCAAGCACTTCACTTTCTGTGGCAACTGAAAATAAATGAGGGTGAATTGTAAAATGGAACCGCTGCAAAATAGTTAAAAAAAAATAAAAATAAAAAGACAATGGGAGTGCTTACTTTTTAGGCAAACATTACCTGTCAGAAATAAGATAAATAAAAGTTGTCCGAATCGAAAAGCATTACACCAAGAGAAAAAAATGTGAATATATTTTTTGCATTTGAGACACTACACTCCAGAAAAAAACAAAAAACAAAACAAACGAACAAAAAAAAAGCCAAGCTGAGTGAAACTTTATGTTTGGAAATTAGGTTTAAAAAAACAAACATTTTAAACAGTTGATATTATAAATAGGAAAAAAACAACAAACCATAATCCATCCTTCTATCCGTCCGTCCATCTGTCCGTCCGTCCATTTGTCCGTCCATCCATCCATCCATCCATCCATCCATCCATCCATCCATCCATCCATCCATCCATCCATCCATCCATCCATCCATCCATCCATTTTCTACACCTTCTTCATACTATTCAGGGTCACATGGGTTCTGCAGCCTATACCAGCTGTTGCTGGGTGAGAGGCAGACCCACCCCGGACAAATCACCAGTTCCACCAGGGCCTTACAGTCGCAATTTAAAACCACCAGCACTCCGAACGTGGGTGTTTCTGGTCTCTGACAGGAAACCCGAGGTACTTTTTGGTAAAGACATGTAAAGTTCTCACAGTTCAGATTAAAATGAGGCACTTTCCTGTTGTTGAACCTTTTTTTTTATTTTTTAATACATATGTTTACTTGTGAATATTACATTTAAATAAATAAATAATGCATTTAAATACATTTACTGAGGTAAGCAGTTTTAGGATGAGGTCATGCTGATGCTCAAAGAAAACATTAACAGCACACAGAGAGGTATATTTCTTTGTGTGCTCATGGGTTCACCCGAGATAATGGATGGGTCGGTGGATGGATGGATGGATGGATGGATGGATGGATGGATGGATGGATGGATGGATGGATGTATGTTCTCATCCTCTGTCACTCTCTTGTTTTCTCCTTAGTCCTTACTTTCTTGAGTCTCGTTTGAGCCATGATGTCCCTTGAAGCTCTGTAGCTGGTCTCATTGCTGCTGGTGTGTGACATAGTGCTGTGACGCGATATGCGGTTCTTAAGGTACAACCAGACAGGGAGCCAAAAGCTCATTTTAGTGTTTTTCGCTGATAGTGGATGCAGAGGACCGAGTAAGCTAAACAAAACTTCCTAAAGTAATCTAATATTCCTTCAAATAAGATCAATAGTGACATTTTAACTTGAGAGAATTTATTTTGTGCTGCTTCAAGTAAAACATTTCCTGCAAATATGCATGTAAGCTAAAATTATAAAGTTTTGTAATTGATCGATTTCTTGGTAACTTTCTCAAAAGTTAGAAATTAATCTTTTTTTTAAATTAGAATAAAAAAAGTCACTTTCAGTGGTCACTAAATACAAACTCTTTTCCCCTTAATCCCCGTCATCCTTCTTGTCTAGTGACTCAAAATATCTTTTCTTTCGACGTCTTATGACAGAGCTGCAGAAAACTGATCATTTAAATCTAAAAGCCGGTGCACCATAATACATGGCCCATACCTGTATTGATTATCCTTCAGCCTGGTTTAACATGGTCTCTTTGGAGACTTCTGTAGAATTAGAAACAAAAAGGAAGGAGATCACTGTTTATACAACTTAGCAGAAGTCTGCTATAACTGCAGGCTCCTGCCGAATATGAAAGTGGAGGTAGAGCCTTTCTCTACACTTGGAACAGGAGTGTCCAAAGCTGCACTGTACAAAACTACATCGCATATATGAATATTTATCATGCATTTGCATTGTGAGGATAATGTAGTATTAAATGTGTTGGACAGTGGGAAATATAACCCCTAAAGTACTCCTGCAAAGCGTTGATGCCTAAATTAATCTGCTTTAAGCCTGAATAAACTGAAATACAGACCTGTCTTAATCAGTGTTTATAAGAGTCTCCAAGCATTTCACAAGCTAAAGTGTAGAAAGCACTCCAATTCACACCTAAATCAACATATTCATGTGCTCTCTCCTTATTAAACATCACTTCAGTGGACACTGCATTAATTGGAAACCCAGCACAACCACATTATTTGCCTAAAAGTAACTCAAACTTTCTGACCTTAACTCTAACCTAAAACCAAATCTTACTATTTTTACCACTTTGCACTATAACGATTTGCATCGTGCCCCTAAAGGGCAGGTCTCCACTGTGCAACTGAGTGAACAGATTTATGTCCCTACAACACGAATAGATCAAAACATCACTTCAAAGACACTGTGGGGAAAAAGAAATATTGCAGAAATATTTTCATTTAGAGAGAAAAGGGATGAAAAAAAGCCAAAGGCCAGAGAAGGAGCTCAGGAATCCAGCCTGGGAGACGGGAATGAAATGATTTCTTAAGAGTGCAACAGTGATTAAACGGGTTTGTATGAATAATTGATTAGATTTTTCTTGCTACCTTTGCTGGGTACTTTCAGACATCAAATAAAAATAAAAAATTGTGTTAATTATTCTTGTTCATTCTATAATCACACTCAATTCAAATGAAAAGTATGATTATGCTATGCTTCTTACTGGTAGTCCCAAGTTAAGGTGGATTTATGTAGCTGCCTACTAACTAACTTTAATATTCAAATCACTTTAATACAAATACTTTTGGGGTAAAAAAAAATGCAGCTCAGAGGGTTCCTTGGATTTTTACCTCTTTATTGTTGTTTGAAACCTCTTTGTTTTTTGATATGACCCCATACAGCAGATTTGCTGTAAATTCTGCACCTACAAAGCATCTAAACTTTCAGTTTTGTTAACACTGGCCCAAAGACAATAGTTCTAGACCACTTATGTTGTAATTCTTTTTTACTTTCATTTTTTTGAATGACAGACAATTTATACAGCAACTGAAAGCTCCGAGCTGCACACACACAATCAAGAAAACAAAAGTAATAAGCTGAAGACCTGCTTTCGGAAAACAGATGGCTCCCTACAGCTTTACTTACTTCTGGAGCGACCCTTCAAAAGGGAATTTACTACAGAGCATAAAGTATCATCCCTGTATAGCTTTACTTAAGTAGAAGCCATCAATATGACACCAAAGCACATAAAGGGTTCTGGACGGGTGAAAGGAGTGGAAGAAGTGATAACGTTACTGTCAACACCCAGAGGTACTGCGCACAAGTCGGCAAAAACTTCAATTACACAAATAGTCTTGCTGTTTAAAGGTGTGAGAGGATGAGAAATACACATGTTGATTGTAGATCTCGGAGGTGTTTTTTTTTTTTTATTGTGTTCATTCAGAAATGATTCTCCCAGTGGATGTTGTCTTTGTGCTTCATGCACACCAGCGACAGTTACTGTAAAGTCAGCATAGAATTAGTTGTTTTTGTTTCTGTAGAAGAGTCAAGTTGCACTAAGACAGCAATGACATTGGCACAATTTTTGAGGGTCCAGGCCAATGTTTTCACTAACTTTAATTAGTCGTTAAAAATATGTTGTCTGTTTGTCCCGATAAGCTGCTGGCTGATTCCACTCGGTATAGCCATGTGAGCGTAAAGGATTTGAGTAGCTGCACATAGACGTTCCTGTTTGCGCACAATCAATATTGTCCTCCACAAAAACAACAGTTTAAATTTAGATTGCCTATTACAGGTCTTTCTGTCGAAATCCATTTTGAATTGGATGTCAGAACCTATCAGTTGTATTTTTTCCAAATGTATTTTAACAATGTTTTATATCACAAATGTTTTATAAGGGTTTAACTTTGTGACAATAAGGCCAGGAGTTTAGTGGTAAAGTTATTTTTTCCAACCAACCATGTTGTTTTTTTGTTGTTTTTGTTGTTTTTTTTTTTTTTTTAACAGTTGAGCACAAGGTTTAAATTGGCAGCTCAGAGGAGACAGGTGTGTAGTCCTTAATTGCCCGTATTTGTATTCATCTCACTTTAGTTAAAACCATTTGTGTGCAGCAGGGAGCAGAGGGATAAAAAAGACAGTCCAATCAATTAGGCTTTCAAGGGCTTCGTTTTGCTCTGGCCTTCCTAATCAGATACAGCTCGAATTGTCTGCCAAAAAAAAAAAAAAAAAATACAAAAATAAAATAAAATAAAAGTAAAATTAAAGCAAGGAGGCCACCCAAAATAAAAGTGAGGTGCAGCCAGGCAGCCAATGAATGTCAGCTCTTATTTTCTCAACAATTTTAGTTCACTAACATCTTACTGGAAAATTTCATGTTGGAGATGCTCAAAAGCCCCTTTGATGTCTTCCCCAACAATGGTAAAGTGGTTGTTTTGGCAGCAGTGTAAACCTCAAACCAATTCTCTTGTGTAATGATGTGACAGCTGTGGCCTTCATGGGAATGTGTCCAATGACCCTGCAGGTGGATAGCTGCTACCACATCAGTATTGGTAGACAAACAACTCTGCAGACAATGTGGAAAAAAATAAGAGGAAATGTTTGGAGAGAGGAGGAGAAGGGTTTTGAGACACCATGCTGTACGTGGGGTTGGGCCTGAATTTGAACAAAGAGTATATGAGTGTGTGATGTTGCTGGAGTGCAATGTAAAGATAACGAATGATGAACCCTACTTTTTGCTTGTTTATATATATATATATATATATATATATATATATATATATATATATATATATATATATATATATATATATATATATATAAAATGCAGCCATTGTGTTGAAGATTCCGTGGTGCTCTTGGCATTTACGTCCAGTAACATGAAACAGTTTTGACCAAGCTTTACAGTCATTGTAAAACGGGTGCCCTGCCTGGCACCTGAATCTACAATATTTTGCTTACAGAGGAGTTGGTGGTTGAGTCAATGACTGCAAGGTACCCAAGTCCTGCCCCTACAAAACCCACTCAAATTATCACCCTCAAAACACTGTGCTTGATAGTTATGTTGAGGTGTTTGTGTTTACAATACAGAACTGATTTTCACCGTGGCACTGTGCGTTTTTACCAAACGTACCACTTTGGTCTCGTCTGTCCAATGATCATACACACAAACACACACACACACACACACATAGGCATATATATATATATATATATATATATATATATATATATATATATATATATATATATATATATATATATATATATATATATATATATATATATATATATTACATATATATATATAAAACCTTAGAATTGAAAAAGGTGTATTTTGCTTATTGCATGACTGAAACTCTTCATCCATCTTTTGCACATTGCAAGGACATCACTCATTAGATGTCTTCGGTTTTGCTGTGCTGAAGCCTTTGGCACCATTCCATTACCATACTGTGAATGTAATTAAATCCAAGCCAGTATTTACTGACAAGGTGTGTGTGTGTGTGCGCGCGCATGTGTGTGTGTGTATCTGTGTGTGTTTGTGTTTTTAGAGGCTTGACACGCGCTCTCTGCTCCTCAAACACCCCTCCATCTGTCTGATTGGATTGTAGTCCCAGGCAGTACCTGACATGACATGGACGCTGGAGGAGGCAGACCAGACTGAGATCCCCAACCAACCTCTTACTGTTTTTAATACAATATGACCTAGCCGGGGGGATTCGAATGCAAAACTTAAAAAGACAGTGTGTGTTTGTGAGTATAAGTGCATGTATGCTGTGTTTGTGTGTGTTTATGTGCGTAAGCATGATAAGAGCAGTTAAATTCCCT
This sequence comes from Xenentodon cancila, assembly GCA_014839995.1. Classification (NCBI taxonomy): domain Eukaryota; kingdom Metazoa; phylum Chordata; class Actinopteri; order Beloniformes; family Belonidae; genus Xenentodon; species Xenentodon cancila. The sequence continues at coordinate 15,572,070 of CM026207.1, read as the reverse complement.
CCAGGTTAGTGCACAAATAGTGTTTTCTCTGTGGGGCTTTTTCTTGATAGAGCACAGCTTTGACAGATAACAGATACAGTTTGGACAATAAAGCGTCAATGGCAGCAGAGTACCGGAAGAGGCAAAGGCATACAGATTCCCTGTTGAGTGGGTTTTTGACTTAATGGTACAGAGATCCAATAAAAAAATAGCAGCAGAAGACTCACAACATACTTTAATTAATTCCCTTGACAATAGCCAGCACTTACTGTAAGTTCCCTGTAACTGCAGTTGGAACACTGTTTGAGATGTTTTTTGGCATTTTAACACAAACCACTGTATTTAATTTTGAAGTAATTATTCTAATTGATTAAACATTTTTCATAATGGATTTTCATAAGTGGCTCACCAGTTACTGTCTTTACACTCTCATGTATTAGAAAAAAAAAAAAAAACAATTTCTTTGACCAGGCTACTGTGAAATATCAGTGCAACAGATATTTGTATGCAATTTCACTCTCTTTCCCACATTTTGCCTCTCCCAATAGGAACCTGTTAAAATACATAACGCATAAGATCTAACATTCAATTTCCAGCAGTGCAGCATTTCATTCGTTTTACTAGCTCAAAACCTCAGTGTGGTCCTTCAGTAAAGGACAAATGCAGTTTGACTGTTAAAGAGGGTTTGGAAACACAAATGGATTTCCTCTGCTTGTGTGTTGCCTCGTGCCTTTACTGTCTCTCCCTACTTAGTACTTAGAGAACGTATGGATACCAGCAGACTTTATGACATATAGCAAGTGAATCAAATGCATTTTGAAGCACGTGTTAGAATTCATGTGTTTATTTTCCTCCCAACTCTGTTATCAGTGAGTTAGTTGAGACAAAGGCCTGATAGTCGAAGTATATCTTTGACACAATCATGTGGGACACTAGATTGAAAGCTTGTCTTTGATGTGTTTCACTCAAAGGCATGAAATAGCATTACAGCCGTTTCCTTTAACCGCTGACTGGACCGTGTTACTTTCTGTTCTTCAGACAGTTGTTCTTCACATACTACAAAGCTATCAGGACATGACGTCCTTGTCATAACCTCAGTGTGGAGAAACCTGTCTTGCTCATTGCTTCTTTACCTCACCAGGAACTGTAGCCAGACGTGGCAACTAAAAAGAAAAAAAAGAAAGATTGCACAGAGCTGAATGGACACAAGGCCACAGCAGATAGATACCCTCTGATTATGGCAGTTAGGTCTTATTGTGTGTTGGAAAAGGTAGTGATTGAGGTGGGAGCAAGACCTTGGAAGTCAGAGCCAAAGGGACTGAGTGACTGAGTGAAAACAATGACAGTTATGATGTGGTCTCCTTGATGTGGGCTCTGTGCTGAGCGAGCAGGGCCAGAGATGGAACTACGGGGGAGTGTGGAGAAGCTTCCTGTGGAGTGAGTGATCGAAAATGCTGTTCAGTTTCGTGGAGTTGTGCGAAATAGGGTAGATAAAAACACACAGTAAAAAGAAAGGACCAAAAAAAAAAAAAAAAAAAAAAAAAACCCTAGAAAGTGACAGCTTTGCGTGTGTCAGTGTGCTTTTGAGACTCAGAACAAGCAAGGTGCATTTTTAATTTCACCTTGCTGGCTTTTATTTTTCCCTTTCATGGCTGCTCTATTTACTGCGCAGCCCTCAACATTTTCAAAACACTCTGTTTCTCGGCAAATGAAGGCCTTGTATACGATGTAAGTTTCTGGAGGCAGTTTACTAAGGTTGTACCAAAAAAAAAATCCTGCCTATTTGGCTATTTCTTTCATTTTTGATTTTTGCCAAACATGCTCTAAAATTCAGCTTTACAGATAAGCAAACAAGGCAAACTGTGTCTTTAACTTATCATACGCTGAGCTAAATCAATCTTGTAATTGTGGCAATTAAGTATTTATACTCTCTGATTGTAATTACATTGTAATGAAATTTCATTGATGCTGAATTACCCATTAGAGGGCACTCTTCATCCTTATCCTTAAGCCATATTTCTAGACTGTCTTTCCTCTTCTTTTATATCATTTCTATCTGTGTTTAAAATCTTTACTTTGTTTTATAGCAGCCCTCTGGTTCATCAACCACTTTCACCTTTGTTTTTCTCATTCTCTTTTTTCCCATAGCCTTTCACTCTCTTCTTTTCATTCTTCTCTGTCATGCAATAAGGAGTCTCTCCACCAGCTCCCTGCTCAACCAAATGTCGGCATTCATCACATCATCCAGGAACAACTCAACAGTCCCACTTACGTGCAGTATTAGAAAGCGAGATGGGCTGAGAGATGCTGCCTCTATCTAATTTCTCACTGCTGTAAATTGAGAAAGAGAGCGAGAGAGAGAAAGCTATGAAATGGAAGCAACGTGGAACTCCTCTGATAAACTCTAATAAAAGATATCAAATATAAGCATTTTCTGGATGCACTTCCCAAAACTAATCAGAAACTCTTGAACTTCTTTGCGACTGGAAAGTCTGATATCATTTCTATCATGTATGAAACTGAAATAAGACACAGACGGAACCAAAGGGAAATAATACATAGGAATGCTTATGATACATTATTGTTTTATCTTGATGTGATATCCACTTTTATCTCTCTCTGGTTTTCAAACATGCCTGAACTGCAGAATCATTTACAGTGTCTCATATGCAAGACAGTCACATGTGTAATCCACAGCATATATGCAGGCTGGTGACTTTGGAAAGCTTAAGTCTTTTATAGTGAAGAATTTGGAACAAGACCTGTAATATCAAAGTACGTGGAAATTGCTGCTTTTTATTTGTGATTTTTTTCTAGCTTAAGCTTAAGTCAGAGTAATATCCTGTTTTATGGTTTGTAGCATTTTTAAAAAGAGTTTGCTAAAATAAAACTAAATAAAAATAAATTAACTATTGGCATCGCAAGCAGAATGAGATACCTGTTAATATTGTCGTAATTCATACTTGAAAACTCACCTGTCTTTAGTCATAGCTATAAAATTGTTTTTTTCAGGACTACTTATTAAAAAAAAATACTGATATATCCTTCCTAAAAAACAAAACAAAACAATCTGGAGTGTTCTCACTGATCCATCTCTGTTGAGTGTCTGGTGCTCAGCAAAATAGTGAGCCAGTCCTGACATGCACTGCGTTTTTCAAATTTACAGAAATGTGTTTTCATTGTACATCTAACGCTGAGCAAAGCAATTGGTCTTTTAAGACTACTTTTTAACGTTTTTTTGGGGGGCATATATGTCAAAAAGCTGAATACTGATTGTTCATTTATATTTATGAGAAAGACTGGACTTATTTTTGGTGAATTATTTTCTTTTACTCCACTGTTTTAGTTGCTTACTACTGTGACAAGTCCTGACATGGTTACAACATCCCTACTTCTAAGGAAAGGATAGGCAATCTTTCATTTAGTGAAGAGCAGTTACTAAACTAAAAGTTTTTTTTAGATAATATTCAAGACTTTTCCAAGCCCAATGTAATGTGGGCTGGTAATAAAAGAACCACATTAACAGAGTACCTGTAGGTGCAGGACATAGCGCACAATCTTGAATCTCATCTTTTCCATCCTGGTTTGTTTAAACTTATTACAGCCCTACCCAGCTGTTGTGACCAGTAGAATGAGAACTAACAGAAAAACAATATAGAACCCAAAGAAACCAGAGATTTGCATCTCTTTACTCTTCCAACCAGCCACTTGTGATGTTGAGACAAACCCTGATGTAAAATTTAGAGTTTGTAGAGGTGGTGTCTGTGGAAAGCACAAGTCTTTTTTAATGAAGAATTTGGAGCAAGACCTGTAATCAAAGAACTTGGAAATTGCTGCTTTTTATTTGTAATTATTTCTAGCTTAAATTTTGTTGTATTTTCTTGCCATTTATTTAGATTCTAGTTTTCTCTTGTTGATTTTATTTAGGGGGGTAAGTAATTGTCTTTTGGCTAATTTATTTTTGGATAGGTAAGTCTGGTTATTTCAGGTAGTTTTGCTTTGTTTGTTGTTTTGCCCTCGGTCCACCCTGAGGCTTAAACTCTAGTTTTCTGGTCAGTGCTTGTGAGATTAATAGGATCTCATATTTCAAATGAATATTCTCTTCTGGCTGCTTAAAAACTGGGGGAGATGAGGCCTCTTTCATGTTAATGCCTTTTGTAACTACTAGACTGGAGCATAACACAAAATTAAAGAATTTGTTTTTCAAACACCATCCAAAGTCCACCGTAAAAAATTAAAAATTTTTCTTGTATTTAAAGCAAATCCAGGATGGGAAAGAACAAGTTTTTACATAAAAGTTGGAGATCATGAAGATTCCCATACAAATTAATGGTATGAATACAGAGCTATAGAAGAGTCAGGCTTTAAAGCCTGAGGCCTGGTGTGTGAGCTGTGTAGCTTTCAGGTTTTTTATTTTTTATTGCACATTCATGGAAAAAAAAAAAGAAACGCAATAGAAAAAAAATGTTTTGGATCAAGTGCCTTAAAATGGTGAGGTGGGAATAAAACATTGCATGGCACAGCCATTTTTTGCTCTGGGATATTCATCCAGTATTTGAATCTGTTCTTAACTGACAGCTTTGAGGGTTATAGTCCAATAACATACAGGCTGTTTATGAAGAAGTATTTTTTAAGATCTTGATTTTAAAAGCATGAAACTACTGAAATGAACATGAAATTCATGTCTCAGATTGCATCATTGAAGATACAGTATGCTCATGTTAGTCAACTGACTAACCCCAGTTTAACACAATGTCTCAATTAATAAAGATAGTATTTTTATACATACTTTCACTGTTAAAAAAGACAAAACTATGATATTCTTTATGAGTTTAAAATACTAACAGATTTCTATGAAGGACAGCAAGGCTTGATAATTAAGCAACAAAAAAAGACTTTAGTATGTCATTTTACTTTTTATATTTACATCAGAGCTTGGTAAGAGATTTGCTTACTTGGACTTTTCTTAACTATATCAAACCTATATAATAGCCAAGGATCATTTGCCACAGGCAAATCCTCAGGCATACCCTATAGCACATGCAAGTTCAGAGCAATATATTTTGAAGTGAATTAGGTTTTAAAGTGAAATAAATAGAACCTCAAAAAGAGTATATTTCAGTACGTTTAAAATTAGTCTAACACATGGTCAAGCGTATGCCTACTTAACTATTTTTGCTAGATTGTTGAAGCCAAGGGTGTGAAGGTGGATGTAATGTGACGTCTACAAAGAGTGTCTTTGTGGAACCTCAAGATGAGAGGAACTCAAATGTATTTTGAAAGACTCTTTTCTTTCTCACTTTATAAGATGATAGCTGGCAGGTAGCCATTGTGTCAAGCTATGCCCCTTTTTTATATATATATTGATAGATTCCTTTTCAAAAACACCATATCCACCCCCTGTGGGCTGCTGTGCCAGGTTACCACTGTTCTTCATAGTTTGCCCTGAGTCTAATCTTTAGACACAGCAAGCAAAGATCCAGTTATCACCTTTCAAAAGAGAAGACAAGGGCAGGGTGTGTTCAAAGAATATGACATATGTCGAAAACGGGTTCCTGTTATGCTGATATGACTCTTCCTGAGGCGTTCTATTGACAACTCACAGCAGGTAACTGCCGATTCATCTCTCCACAGCACTGACATTCAGTCTTGCAAAGGGACTTCTGAGATGGATATTACAATGCTATATAGAAAATCAGTGGGGAGAAAATGCATTGAACTCTAAACTGTTTCCATCGAGGATTCAGCACTGCCAGTGAAATGCTGCTATGTCACAAGCAAGTGAAGGACATCTTTGTCACTATCGATACAGTGTCTATATTCATAATTACCAAACTTGTGTTCCCAGTAATAAGACAGTCAATTGTTAAAAGGAAAACCTTTTTCATTATTGTTGTCAGAAAGAAATAAGTAAAAATAAGATGCTTGTGTCACAAGGGCAAAACTTATTGTCCATGTTATCAGTTTTCTGTCTATGTGAAATGTTTTATCAGTCATGTACTTGTGTGCTAATTGGAAGTAATTAGTTTGGTCTCTTGGTGACTTGGTGTCTTCATGTGTTCACAAATGGAGGTAGAATGGAGTGAGAGATTTATATGTGCCTTGGGGTAGCATTCACAGTAATGGGATTGCGTTTTCAGTCTGTGGAAGAGCAGATAGAGTCACACTCAAAGGCAAAGCGCTCAGTTTAGCAGTTGCTCTACTTTCCAACCATCAGCTGTGGGCGGTGACTAAAAGAATTAGGTTTTGAATACAAGTGACCTAATGAACTTTCTTTAAAAGAATTGGGCAAGGAGTTTAGTCACCTGGGTAGTGTCACTTGTCCTCCACACAAAGCAGCCAGCTGAGGTAGTTTGGGCTCTGATCACAATACTTCCTGGATGCTTTCCAGGTGTTTCTTACATATTCTATCAGGAGGAAGCCTCAGGGCATACCCAGGATTTTCTGGAGAGATATTATTTTTTTGACCAGCTCGTAAACTCCTGAGTATTGCCCCTCTAGAGCTAGAATAGATGGCTGGAGAGAGGGCAGTCTGGGGATCTCTGCATGGCCTGTAGTCCCCAGGGCTGATCTTAGATCAGTGGTATTGGAAGAATGGATGGATGGATGGATGGATGGATGGATGGATGGATGGATGGATGGATGGATGGATGGATGGATGGATGGATACTATACTGAACATTTCCCAGTTACTAAACACGTAGTTGATTTTTGTTTGGCAACATTTTACTTTATGATACGATATGATCGGAAGTGGATTGTCTATTATTTGAAAGGTAATGTTTTCTTCAGTCATCCAAACAAGACCCAGGGCAAGACACTGAATATGAGTTTGCTCCCAATGACAGACAAACACCTTGCATGGTTCTCGAGGTGAGATCTGATGAGAGAATAAGAAACAGTTTGCAAAGACCTCATATATATGGCAATATGGTCAAGTTGGTGTGTTCGTTTGCTCTGCTGCTTTACAATATGAAGTTTTGTTGTTTTTCTTTTTTGCCCTTCAGTGTTATGTTTTCCTCTGTACCACTGTCCAAAGACATGCATTCTAAGCTCAATGGAAATTCTAAATTGACTGTGAGTGTGAACACGCATAGTTGTCTGTCTCTGTGCTAGAGTACAGTTCTTGTTTCACTTCATAATTATTTGACAAGAATTTTAAATAAAAGAAGTGGCTTAGGATGTCAAGCTTTCTCTGGCCTATGGACTCGCCATTAAACAAACAAGTATATACAATATAGTTTCTGACGACAATATAGCTTGATAGAGAGGTAGGCCAACCGTGACAACTGTAATTGGGACTAGCTGTCATTGTCACAATGATTTATGATATAATTATTGAACAATTAGGTGACATATTAGGGTGAATGGTCTTTGTTTTGGCAAGATTTTGTTTGAAGGTTTTCATTTGCAAGCAATATAGAAAATTGGCAAGACACTGTGGTATATATGACAATAAACTTTAAAATGGAATGAAAATGTAACAAGAATATTCACTCACAAAAGTTGTCATTAACAATGACTATACAGTGTCAAACGGAAATGTGTGTAAAAGCATTCATTGGTGTCTGCTACTGCTGAGAGTTCCTAATAAGTAGAAACTTTGAAAGTTTAAATAATAAGCTTTTTCCTTAGATAACAATCCTAATTTACACTTGGTTAGATAATCATTAATTTTCTTTTTAGTATTTTACAAAGGCCCTGATGGCTCCACAATTTGTGCTTTTAACAGTGTGTTTCAATGTGCAGTGTAATTAAACAAAAATTAGCCAATGCCAGTGCAATTTATCTATTCTGGCCACGTTAAAGGAACATGAAAACCCCCATTTTCTTAGAACTTTGGTATGGAGGCATGGCGCTGCAGGCTTCCTTGGAAAGGCTTTTTCATACTTGACAGACACAGCAGGAGATAATCAATAGGCTCTCTTTCCACCTCCAATAGAGTGAAGGATAGCTCAGATCCAGCAGCCTTAATTCCTCTTATGGGGTTCAGCTAGGGGACTCATTGGAAGAAAAGCGCTTTGTTTGTTGCTATGACTGAAAATGTTATTGAAAACCAACATTAACTAAATAATATTGGGCTTCTTATAAATGGGTTAATTATCTCAGACATGTTAACTCATCTATCATCATGATTGATACGTAAGTTAACAAACCAGTTCATGTTTATTTAAATGATAAGTTTCTCAAGTTCCACAGGGTTCTGTGATTGGACTGATATTTTTCACTTTATATGTTTCTGCGGGCAGCACAATGGCTTAGTGGTTAGCACGTTTGCCTCACAGCAAGAAGGTTCCTGGTTCAATTCTTTCTGTGTGGAGTTTGCATGTTCTCCCCGTGCTTGCGTGGGTTCCCTCCGGGTACACCGGCTTCCTTCCACAGTCCAAAAACATGCAGGGTATGTTAATTGATCATACTAAATTGCCTGTAGGTGTGAATGTGAGTGTGCATGTTTGTCTCTCTTTCTATGTGGCCCTGTGATGGACTGGCAACCTGTCCAGGGTGTACCCCTGCCTTTGGCCTACTATGCTTCGGGACAGGCTCCGACAGACCCCCGTGACCCAGAAACGGATTAAGCAGGTATAGGTAATGGTAAGGGAAGGATGTTTCCATTAACCTATCAGGGATCTCTTCTTATCAAAACAGGCTTTCTTGCTCTCAAAATTTGTTTGTCACTCCATGGATATTTAAGATGAGGGACTGATTTAATTTTTAAATTGCCATTATATAAATACAATTATAGTGAACTGGAATAAATTCAACTGAATCAAAGTGAATAGAAATCGTATTGGATATAATGAATTGGATTCAAGAGGACTACAATTGGAATAAATTGCATTAATCTGCATTACAATTTACTCCTCCTTCAGTCGCCACCTTATTGTGGTGGATGCATATAGTGACCTGGTAGAGTCACCCTAAGACAAACCAGTATTCCTCTAGGTGGGCCCCACCCGGAGCCAGGCCCGGGGTTTGGGCTTGATGGCGAGTGCCTGGTGGCTAGGCATGCACCCATGCAGCCTGACCAGGCATTGCCCAAAAAGAAGATGTGGGTCTCCCTTCCCATGGGCTCACCACCATAGGGGTTGTGTGCAGTGTGAGCTAGGTAGTGGCCGAAGGCGGAGACCCTGATGGTCCGATCCTTGGCTGCAGAAGCTGGACTCCCTAAACAATATCCTTGAGAGGGGTTGGACTCTGTACCACTCTGGAGTTGCCCAAGGAGAGAGGTGCTGCGCAGAGGTAGGCATACTTACTGACCTCCAGCTTAGTTCCTGTACACATTGTTCAATGAGAGGATAGCTTCCCTCCGCCTTCAGGTGGGGTGACAGGTTGTCACTATTGTTTGTACTTATGCACAAAACAGCAGTTCAGAATACCAGCCCTTCTTTGAGTCCTTAGGTGAGGTGCAGGAGAGTGCCTCTACTGGGGACTCCCTCGTTCTGCTGGGGGACATGGGCAATAACAGCGAGACCTTGAAGGGCATGAATGGGAGGAATGGTTCCTCCAATCTGAACCTAAGCAACGTTTTATTATTGGATTTTTTTGCTTGTCACACATGGCCATTACAACCACCATGTTCAAGCATAAGGTAAACTGATCACCACCTGGTACTGACTTGGCTCCGGAAGTGGGGGAGGATGCCAGTCAGACCTGGAAGGCCCAAATGTATTGTGATGGTTTGCTGGGAAGAGTCTCCTGTCAGAGAGAGCGTCAACTCATATCCAGGGGGAAGCCGGGGGACTTTGAGTCCGAGTGGACCATGTTCCGCTTTCATTGTCAGGGCAGCTGGCCAAAGCTGTCGCTGCAACGTTGTCATGCCTGTTGTGGCAGTAATCTTGTCAGGCTGTCCCTTATCACCAATTCTGTTTATTACTTTCACTGACACAATTTCTAGGTGCAGCCGAGGAGCAGAGGTGTCTGGTTTGACCTCAGAATTGAGTCTCTGCTTTTTGTAGATGATATGTTTATGTTGGCTTCATCAGGCCAAGACATTCAACTCTCGATAGAGTGGTTCTCAGCCGAGTGTGAAGCAGTTGGGATGTGAATCAGCACCTCCATATCTGAGACCTCAGTCAGAAAAGGGTTTAGTGTCTTCTCTGGGTCGGGAACCAGTTACTGCCCCAAGTGGAGGAGTATCTCAGGGTCTTGTTCACAAGTGAGGGAAGAATGGAGCGAGAGATTGATAGGCAGATAAGTGTGGCGTCCACAGTGGTCCGAGCTCTGCATTGATCTGTTGTGGTGAAGAAGGAGGTCAGCTGAAAGGTGAAGCTCTTGATTTACCAGTCGGTCTACATTCCTACCCTCACCTATGGTCACGAAGTTTGGGTAGTGAATGAAAGAATTAGATTGCGGATATAAGCAGTGGAAATAAGCTTCCTCCACAGGGTGTCCAGGCTCTTTTTTAGAGATGGGGTGAGAAGCTCGGTCATCTAGGAAGTGTAGAGCTGCTGCTCCTCCAAATCGAGAGGAGCCAGATGATGTGGCTCGGGCATCTGGTAAAGATGCTTCCTAAAGGCCTCCCTGGTGAGGTCTTCCAGGCATGTCCCACTGGGAGGACATCCCTGTATCATGCACACAATCTTTAAATAGAGGAGGATTCAAACTTAAAACAATTCCATAAAGTTTTTTGTCAATATTTGCTTCCTTAATCAAAATGAGAGCATTCATTAAGGCTTTCTGTGTTATTTCTGAATTTCATTTGGAGAGGAAAAAAAACTCTAGCATCTTCTACATTTTCTATACCCGCTTACTCCTGTACAGGGTCACAGGGGGCTGTTGGAAACTTTTTTTTAGATACAATCGTTTGAATAATTCCAAGGTCATACATGGCTAACAAAACATAAAGAATGGGCCACATAAGATCATCTGGATTTGCTTTAACCAATACTTAAATCAGAATGTTGTTTCTATTCATGCATTTTATGAAATTTAAGGCAGACGTTTTAGCTAAATGTTTAGGGCTTTTGAGGTGATAGGATCCCCTGGTTGTTAACAGTCCCTGAACATAGGGAGGTATGCAGTAAAAGCCATGCTGCAAGACATCTATTGTGATTCCTCCTTTTCCTGTGCACTGTCATTTGCATTCTGTTTGGGTCTCGGAGCCGGCAGTGACATTTATTTAGCATTATATTTGAATGCCTTTAAAAAGACCTCCTCAAAGGAACACCAACATGGTAACAGAACGGTACTAATAGCAGATGGTGTTGAAACACTATGTTCACATCAGGGGGTGTAGCAAGTTTTCAACCTTTATTAATGCTGTGAATAATGAAGTGTGCTTCACACACTCACTTCATCATATGTTATTCGGTAAACTAAGAGAAAGACAGGTATGTGTAGGTATAGTGTGATAAAAAGGGGGTCAGTCATTATGCATAGAGAGAAAGAAGGCTTCCTAGCTGCAAATGGTTTTGTAATCCATTTTCAACTGTAAAACATTGAAAGGATGTCTCCGAATGAGTAATGGTGGGGTCTCAGCAGTTTTCCAGCATCTGCAGCACGGCACGATCAAACTGAATCAAAGCTTTCCCTGATGCTATACTAATAGAGAGCAAGGCATGGCTTCTTAGAGCATTTTTTTTTGTTTGTTTTCATCAAATTCTTAAAGTTATTTTACAAGACATCACATCTTTATTGCAAGTTTGGTTTTTAGATCAGAATGAGGGCTCCATTTGTTGAACTTGTGTGAATTAACTTGAAAATAACTGTTGAAATAAAGTGTCATGCTTTAAATAAATAGTTAGTTTATACCATCATACCATTAGTTTGCTAATGTCACTGCAGTCACCAAGATACACAACTTTCAGCATCAACACTCTAATGTGGAGTTCTGATTACTTGACTTGTCTTGTAATCTGGAGCCTTGGAGTCATTGTTTTGTTCACACTAAGTGATTGATCAGTGACTGTGGGGGTTAAACAGTAAGCAACAGTAACTCAGTGAGCCAAGTGCACTGCATTTGGTCAACAAAAGACATACAGGAAATGAGGTGTAACCATGTACAAACAGAAGTTATTTGTCTGAATATAAACTGAAGAATAAACAAGTGCTAAAAACCATTTGTACCTCTTGAATTTTTTCACAACACAAATGAAAATGAACATGAGCAGCTGGTATTTGTAATGAGAAAGTAATTGCCTATTTATGTGATATTGCATGTTGTGTCTTGTTGACAGCGTCTCCTTTTTGCTTTCTGGGTATTCCTCTCTCACGGTGCCATCCATGCATGCCCTGTTCTCTCCTTTGCTGTAGATCAAATGGGGATTCCCCCAATGGATATTTAGCATGCAAGGCATCTGTTGGTCGTTGAAGATGGCTAAGCAATTGATTCTCGAGCACCTTTTATGCACTTCTAGAATGTTCTCATGTAATAACAGTATACCGACAAACAAGTGCTGATTTTTTATCTTTTTTTTTTAAACTATTTGGCAAGATATCCGCCACTATCCATGGGAATGCTGTATTTTTGTTAAAATTCTTTTATCAATGCTCCAAAGTCCATAAAATGGTATTCACACTCTTCACCTAGTAACATTTTTTTATTTATACTAAAAAACTTTCATTTATTGCATAAAAAAAAGTATAGTAAGAGAAGTGAGACACTGTAAAGCCAGTCCACACAATTGATCAATAAGGCTGAGAGATGACTGCAGTACAATTACCATGTCCACCTCCTGCCAGCCTGAATTCTCTGCTCAAGAACAAAATACAAATTTGTAGATAGCATTTGGAGGACTCTTTGCAAAGGAGCCACCTATGCCATACCACTGCGGTGCAATCAGACTTCAAATGTAGCCTTCAGTGAATGCAGCCCCTTAACTGAGACATAGCTTATGAGATCACTGCACTCAAATAGGTTCCACAGTCACCAGTTCTCTGTCCAATGACGTACGGTAGCTGCAGGAGGTGGTGTAACAGGAGATTTGCATCATAACTGTGCAGCTGACACATTTGCCACAACCTAAAATTTTAATATGGACCAAGATCTCTAACGAAGATTTCCAGCAACTTTATGAGTCTATGCCATGAGGTATTAAGAGATAAAGGAAACAGCATACAATGTTTTTTTCAAGATTCCAGTCAAAGTCAATCAGAAAGAACTGTAATTGTAACCGATTAATAACAGAAATCTCTCACTTAAAATATAATTAATTTCCAAGCCCCACAACGTTGAGGGTTCTTAAAAATGTGAACAGATTGATTGTGGTCATTGTGGTCAGGAAGAGAATCCAGATTTGGTATTTTATTTGTTTCTTTGTTGTTGTTTTTTTTGTAAAATTGTTTCCATGGAGATTCAAGACTTGATTTTTGTTTGGCTGGGTGATGTTTTTGACTTTTAGTTCATTCAAAAACACGTACAATCTCATCTTTGTCCTACATCACATCATTAGACAGTCTTTATTGACTCTTCTACTTTTCACATTAATTGCACACTGTTCTGGTTTGGTATCATTCTGTACATTTTCTTTACGTCATCACTCACACCCACTACAGCAGCGAAATTCTATTTCAAATAACCTGTGCGCTTTCTCGGATTATCTATGAAGGCCACTGTGCCTCTGTGTCTCACACATCTCAAGGTGCCTCAGTGTTTGGCTTTTTCTGAAACATTTAAATTGTTGTATTGTTTTTTCCCTGCTTCAAGGAATTAACATACACACTTGGAACTTTTTTTCCACGTCTTCGTTCAAAAAGCCTCTTTGTTCTGCATCATCCACTTGTCTCTTGACCTTATCTCTGATGAATAAGCAACAGTACACTCACACATCCTGCCACCAAGTGCCACACATAATTGTGCCGTTAGACTCACAGCTTTAGCTCCAGCTTATTTGTGTTCTCTCTTTACCTGCCTCTTGCACTTTGTTATTGCTTGTTATTTCCCCTCTCCTTTTAAAGCAGTCTTTCAATTCCTCTCTCATTGTCTTCAGCCATCCATTTAATCCTCCCCTTTTTCTCTCTTGCTCTACACACCTCACTCTGTGTGGACCTTTGTTGCTAGGCAGTGGGAGGTACAGACATAGGCGGGATTCAGAGGTCACTTTACAAGTATAGCTGCTAATTAGCAGAATTGTAATGAATCATTTCAAGGGGAGATGGTGTGGACACACAATTCAGCCCTTCATTTCATCTGTTTTCTGCCTCTAGCCGTTTCTCTCTCACATCTACCCCAAAAACACTTGATCACCTCTATTTCGATGAACACAGGTTCCTCTTTTTGCCCACATATGCATGTTTTGTAGAATGAATGCCACTTGGACAAATTCACGTTTTTTTTTTTTATTTTTTATTTTAGTGATGACATTTAATTCCACATGCACAGCTCTTACTCTATCAGTTTTCACAATTTATTGCACCTGCTGACCTTAAAAATAAGGTCTCTGAGATGCAAAATAGCTCCGCCATGCCTAGTAGGATTCAGAGTAAAAAAATAATCCACATAGAGCCCATTGTTTGAAACACAATCAGGTAGAAAGTAGATATATTTAAGAACTGAACTTCTGTATGGACCATTTTTATGGACAGTTTTGTTCGTCTACATTTAAAACAGCTCTTTATCTGAATTATAAAATTGTATACATAGGATAAGGTTGTGAGAACTGATGCAGGGATTTTAAAATGTTTATGTTTCTGCTTGTCCATGGATGGATGGATGGATGGATGGATGGATGGATGGATGGATGGATGGATGGATGGATGGAATAAATGCTGAACAAGTCCTGTTTCCACCGTAAATCTTCAGGGTCTCTACAGATTGATGCAGTCTGTTGCATGCATGAAGTGTCTCTGGTAGTTGTTAGGAAAAAGAACGGCTATTCAGCTATTGGAAATCTGCTCTAATTGAGTGTCCTTGTAGCTCTGAGGTAAATGTTTGCTGGAATCTATCTCAACATTCAATGAGGTGAGTTTAATTCCTGGGCAGATCAGCACTCTAGAAAGACCAAGCCATCAGGGTCAAAAGTTCATCCAAACTCTGCTGCATTTGGAGTGTGGCAGGAAATCAAAGCAGTTGCACGGAGAAGCGATGCGAAGACAATGTTTTATGACATTTCCCAGGACACTAATATATCTCTTACAAAGCAGTTTTCCTCTGCTCAAGTAATTAAGAAGTTTTAAAATTTAATACTGACTGCTCATGTAAAATCCAAAAGCAATGGATCACAGAGAGAAATGGATATCACCAGTGGGAGGGGAAAAAAAAGACAGCTTGACAGAACGAGAAGACCAAATGCTATATCTTCCTGCCATAGCACCTTCACAGAACATCACAGCATCTGTCTCACCAAAATATTCATCCAAACTTCGTATACAACGGTCCTCAACAAATGACACTCAGTTCCAGCTTCTTCCTAAAATAGGCAAACTAAAGTATCTGTGTGTGTGTGTGTGTGTGTGTGTGTGTGTGCGTGGGTTTTATGCACACACATGTGAAAGCACAAATAAAAATAGCAAAAGAAGAAGAGTCTTTTTTTTCAGGTAATGATATTACAGCCTTGATGGATGCATAGTTCTGCCTCCGTCAAGGAATCAATGTCACGGTTGCCGGTACGAATCAAGCTCACAGCCGTCAGGACAGTGAAGTGCAGCTTGACTGGGATTTGAGACGGACGGAAGGATTGTTTCAAACAAAATTAAACAACAGTCGGCTGGTAGATATATGGGAAATGTTTATTTATGTTTCGCTGGAGACGACAGATATTAAGGAAAAAGAAAAACAGCGTAAAGTTTTGATGAGTTTCAGTGAAAGAACTGAGATAGTTGTATGTGCAGAGCATGAGAGGGTTGCAATACTATATCGGCAATAACATTTGAAATGGTTTCATGGTTGACTCAAGCGTTTTCAGTTTTGTACATATGAACAGCTAACTATGTAGGTTTGTGTTAAATGTCTGTGTGAATTACTTTTCCATGTCCAGCACTACTATTTAGTACAGAAAAGAAAAAAAAAAAACATGCCATCAACATTTATCCCTCACCTTCACGTAAAAAAAAATAATTAAATGAAAATAGGTTTTTAATCCATGAATACTGAATCAAGATACATTGAAGAAAGAAACGGTCTTCTTACAAGCCTTGTACGCCGCTCACGCGCTCTCCTGCTCACGCGCTCTCCTGCTCACCTCAAAATAGGTGGAGGTCATTGTTAATGGAATAAAGAAATAGAAAGATGTCTGTTGTTATTCCAACCTAGGACTTTTTTCACTTGCCCCCGCCATAGGCCATATTTCATTAGTCCCATCAGTGAGGTAATTCAGACTAAAATGTGAAGGCTAAATGACTGTACGTGAAAAGCCTGGTAATCGCTGAGCTGAGACATCTGATCTTGAGTGTGTAATAAAGAAAATGAGACACTATTGTCAAGATCCTTAAGTATTAAGTTATTTTTGCAGGTTTGGATTAGTTATAGTGAAATTTAAAAGGTGGTCATCACATATTATCACCAAAAAAACTTATTCTTTGGCATCTCAGTCACTTACTCACACCCTAAAAATTTTTGTCTCAATGGTCTCAGCTGCACGTGCGGATATTCAGAGGTGCATGCTTTTGGAAGTACAAGTATTTGAAAGGTAAAACTGCATATTCTTCACTGGAAACATCTGTTTTCAAAGACATAACTTATGTTTTAGCTTTGATTTTTCCTGATTCGCTAAGATGATGGTAACCTGTTTTCTACTGCATCTCCCGGTAAATCAAACTGAATATGTACAGTGAAGAGGGGGAAAAAAATCGGAGGATTCACTCGTTCGTGACCATCAAAAAATGTGCCAAATGTGTTTATCCCACTGTCATAGAGGAGGGGTTCCAGAGGCAGATGCTGAGCAGAAGATGGCAAATCCTCATTATGAACGTAAGTATACTAAGTGTACATCAGGGTTTAGGAGGTAAACCAGATGGCATGAAAGAAAGTACGATTTCTTTTCCAAAGTTCAGTAACAAATTAAGAAAATAAGAAAATATACTTGTACCAACACATCTTAACTTGTTCAGCAGCTGTAGCTATTAAAAAGAAAATTGAAATAATAGAAAAAAAAAGAAAAAAGATGTCCAAAGTGTATTATTTGCAGAAAACAAATTCTGTTCAGGTGTGTGTCAGTATCTTGTTCTTCAGTTGAATAAAACGAAAAGGCCACAGTGGAAATATGGTAATTTTACTGTGTACTGAGTTCTCTTTTTTGAATAAGACCAAAAGAGCATAAGAAAGAAACCTCGGGGCTGAGCTGAGATAAGAGGGTTAGCGAGTTCTGTTGCGTCTAAAGGCAGGATTTGCAGTGTCCCAAAGGTGGCTTTCTTTTAACTTGGCTGAATCACTGTGATAACTTTCGCTAGACTCCAGCTGCTCTTGAACAGTTTATATTTAGAATTTCAGATTCAACTAAAGGTGAAATACTTTACTGATTCTTTACATTATTGCATATCATATTATTATTTTAACCAAACTGATCAATATTGAATAATCATCGGGTTGTCAAACAACTGGCAGAAATTCAAAACCATCATCCTAAAAGTCCATAGGTGTGCTTGCACACGGATTTGACTTGCCATATTTAATCAGAATACAATTTTGATTTATTCTTTCCAGCTCTGAATCTATGGATGGATTCATTCTGCAAGGATCTCAACCTGTACCAAAAATCAACCGTTTCTGACTTGGAATCCGTTTGGAATTAACAACTTGAGATGTAACTTCTCAGATTTAACTTGAATCTGACACTGTTGATTTGTATCAAATGAACCAAATACGCTGTATGTGTATAGTTAAGCACATGTTACAGCAGCATGTTGCAAAAGGACAATTTGACACAAAAAAAAGACAACAAAAAAACACACTCCTATATTGTTTTTTTTTCAATCAGCCATTTTTCACACATAAAAAGCCTTTTGTTTTTCTTGGTGAAACACTTGAATGGATAAATACTTTAGATATGATCTATAATATTGCTAAGCTTTTGCATGTAGTTTACTTTTGTCAGCATACTGTATATCAGCATAAAATGCCGTTCCTCTGATGTTTCCAGTCTAATTTCGCTTGTCTAACCCAACTGCCTTCCACCCGTCTTCCAATCTTATAATTCCTCTTGAGCTGTTATTAGACATAATCATTGGCAAGGCTTTAAATCTACCGACTAGCAATTTTGACTGACTACTTATGTTTATATGTGAAATCTGATTTACACATTGTTGACATATCTGAGAGCAAAGGCAGTATTATGTATGCATTGGCTGCATACATATGGTTTGCAACAATAAAATCCTCATATTCATGCATACACACACCCGTACATCCTCTCTCTTAGAATTGGTTCTCCTCACATGCATATCATGCATGCTGAATTTATAGGCAAAGTGATCAGGCCTCCAGGGCTCAAGAGCTGGCCCAGTGCCTCTCCACGCAGCTTCAGCTGCTGCGGCCGCCATACGCTTGGGATTGGCTTGACAGCTTCATTAAAAAAAAAGAGAAGGTGATTGCTTTCTGTTCCAATCCCACAGCATGCATGACTAACCAGGCTCAGCCATCAACTAGAGGGACCCACTTGATCTTTATTCCATTGGGTTTATGTCAGTTTTAATACAAAGCTTTTATGTAAGGAAGACTACATTTCACTGCTGTCCTGTCATCTGAGGTTGTTAACATAGGGATTCAGTATGTTTACATGCTCACAAAGGAACAAGAATCTGTGGGCATCTATGCAGATTGTCTGTGAACTGATTCTCTATCTTTTGGTCTAATCCTACAGGCTACTAACGAATACACAGAGAATGTGTCTGTTTGTTTCATAAAACCACCTTTACAGTAATATAACCTCTCTGTTTTTTTTTGTTGTTTTTTTTAATTATGTCTGTTGAGTGTGGGTGTAAATGAACAGTTTGCCTGTCTGATTGCAAACACATATAATTATACGAAGTTCTATGATGTTGCTTTAGAAAAATGTTTACTTCTTATTCCTAACAATAAAGCAGAAGCTAATCTATCTATCTATCTATCTATCTATCTATCTATCTATCTATCTATCTATCTATCTATCTATCTATCTATCTATCTATCTATCTATCTATCTATCTATCTATCTATCTATCTATCTATCTATCTATCTATCTATCTATCTATCTATCTATCTATCTATCTATCTATCTATCTATCTATCTATCTATCTATCTATCTATCTATCTATCTATCTATCTATCTATCTATCCGTGGCTTTTTTTAAAATAAAGAGACAGGCCTATCAACAATATAGAATTGTCCTTGTAAATAAAAGCTGATGAAATCTGTTAATTACTATTGTAATTTAAACCCATAGAATGGAGGTTCACTGTCTTAAGATGAGAAGCATGCTTTAAATCTTTGTCTGAGTGATAAGGCATCAGACCACACTAGTAAGTAAAAAAGTACATGAATGATTACCTGACCAATAAAAGTAAAACCTTTAGTCCTTTCTGTTCCCTCAGACTAAAAAAGAGAGCACAGTTTATGACAGGTGGTACGCTTGTACTTTTTTTTAAAAGAGATTTTGATACACATGTAATAAGATGTTTAAGCTTTTGAGAAAACAGAAACGTGAATTTTTTTTTTTTTTTTTTTTACAAAAAAATATCAAAGAATAAAGACAAAAGTAAAACATTTTCCACTAAAATAAAGTGGATCAGTATTTCATTATTGTGAAGGATGAAACCGTGCGTTTGTTGTGTAGTTCAATCTGTCAAGTTGAACTACACAAAACAAAACAAAAAAAAACAAATGTCAAGTTAAGCAATTGAGCCTGAACTTGGTAACCTTTACATTTTCAAGTTCATAGTTTTATGCCGTTTACACTTCTCAACCTGCCACTGCTGGTGCATAGGGAATATCAATTTGCCATAAACTGTAGAGGTTTGGGATGTTTTGCTTTCTCAGTGATTCAAATAGTTTTTTAATAATGAAAATGTGTTTGACAGTTGATGTGTTCCGAACCATTTGTGACACTCTAAACATTAAAAATACTTGCTGAGATAATCAATATCAGAGGGAGAGAGGCAGCTGAGGTGAAATCAGAAATATTTGGTTGTAACATTTACCATCAAGCACCACTCCTGTTAGAAGCACAAGAGATTATCCGTTTTAACAAACCCATGCATCCTCATCTCGTGCTGATTTTAAGAGGGCATGTTCATCTACAGATACACCAATTTATTTTGAACTCCACTTGAAAAGGTTTATATAATTGTTGGTTTAAAAATCACACAAACTATCTGTATCTGCACTGTGTACTTGTCACCTTTGGTCTGTTTTTCCTTCGGTCGTTTTAGAGTCCCAAAAAGCATAGTGTGGTCTTTTCTCCTGGTTCTTGTACCAGACCCCGATAAAATGAAAGGAACTGAAAGGAAATGAAAGTACAGGGTTGTCTGCCTGAGGAAGGGTGGTAAAAGATTTATTATAACCATAAAACTTTCATTTAGTCTTTCTTTGGAGACCTTTGACAAGAAAGGCTGTGTTTTTGACATGATAACCTAGTGCTTCGCAGCTTCCTTTTTTAACCAATTTTCTTTTCCAATTCCCTAAGTGGGAACCGCTCAAATGCCCATTTATCTAATTATTTATTTATCTTTTCATTGCACAGAAGGAATAATGTAACTATGACATAGTTAAGAATAACTGTGGCCTTTGCAAATCGTTTTCATTGCAGACAGAAATAGGCCACAAAACAGACATTGAATGTACAGCAGGGGTTGTTGGAAATATTGCTGAAACTGGAAAATTAAAAAAAAAAAAAAAAAACAAACTAAAGAAGTGCAGCAAAGAGATACTGCTGTTCTGAGTATCCAGAGATTTGCCATAACCGGTTGGTCTGGAAGCATCTCTGCAGAGGACAAGAGGCAGCTGAACAAGCTGGTGCGTCCTGCATCAAAAGTGAATGTAAAGTCCCATCAATCACTGAAATCTGCAAGGCCAGCAGTAGGAAAAATGAACCTCAAAAGGAAAGGACCCTTTACACCCAGCTAACTACCTTTTTAACCTTTTTCCCTCTCAAAAAGGCTCTGAGTCATTAAAACAAGAACAATTAAATTCCAGATCACCAAAGACCTCCCGGCCGTCCAAATCCTGAATTTATAATCTGGCTTTCAACTATGGGTTTTTTTATTTAAGGGGAATTTATTTATTTATTTATGAATTGATATTGCTGCTAATCTTACCAAAGGTGTGTTATTGTATGTATTTATTTATTCTCTTTGTAGACTTTGGATTATGATAGATTTGATCTACTTTCACAGATATTATTATACTTTTATGGATTTCTATCTCTTCATGAGAATTTAGCTTATTTTAATATTATGTTTTATCTTTATTTTAGTGGGAAGCTATAATGAAGTATTTCATCTCCACTGACTGCTTTGTGTACGGTACCAGTAGATTTTCATGGAAAGTAACTTCTTATATTGACTGACATGAATCATACATTGTGTGTTAGTTGCTATACATGAAGCAGGAATCGTTCATGATGGGGAAGTATGGATTCATGTTCATTTAATTTGAATCAATGTTTTCTATCCATAAATATTTATTTGTTGAATTTCTCTGAGCTGGAATTGAAGCTACAATTATTGAAATTTGAAGAGAATTTGGTAAACAGAGTACCCTAGTCTAGATTCCTAGACGTACCACTAGCAAATTTTAAGTTGTTATGCTCGTACATCTAGCTACAACCCTTTGGAGCTCTTCAAATATGCCTAAAAGCCAATCAAATCCGTCTATTCTTGTAGAAAGAGTTTTTGGACAAGCTTAATACGATGAAAACAGAGCAGCTACGTAATCTGGATGTAGTGTAGATGGCTTCATCTGAGGATTAATGGCCATTTGAATCAGTTTTGGCATCAACATTCAAAGATTCAGACTTTTTCTTTGAAAATTGAGCAAAATACGGCATTCAAATCATTCCTTTGCAAGGTAGATGCATTTGCTGTTTTGCCGACGGACAAAAGTTTAATTTACCAGTAATCTCGACTGCTAGCAAAAAGGGATTTAGGGAAAACCTACTGGTGGTGGTTGTGATCATCCTGGTGGAGGACCAAGTGAACAAATAAGGACTTGCCAACTTGTCTTCCACATCAACAGAGCTGGCTTGGCCCAGAAGGCAATATAGGCTAAGTGCGCTGTGGCCTCCTGGGGATGCCACAACATTGGGGAAAAAAAACAACAAAACTTAAATATTAAATCAATCAGTCAATCAATACAAAACTAGTTATTACTATTAACTCTTAAAATTGAAAAGTAAACAGATTCAAATATAAAGCAATGCCCAATTAATGTTACTTAATGTTTTTTGTATTTATTTGTAATATGTTAAGCATGTCAATTGGGTGACATGTTATCTTATAAATTAAACACAATGGCAAAAACAGTGCTATTCGATTTCTTTTGTAAGCGTATGTAAATCTCCAATGGAGCAGGGCGCCATGTAAAATCTTGCCTAGGGCACCACCTTAAGTCGGCCAGCTCTGCACACATGAGTGACATTCGAAGTGTCCAATGCCAGGTGATATTTGGCAGTCCTGAATCCTGGCTTTTGCAGGCAAAATGGCAAGACATTTTGGCCAACCAAGTCTTGCGTGACAATCTTTTAGGTTATGTGGTGACTAAGCCCCAGGTGGCGTAGTAGCTAACATGCTCCCTTATAGCAACAAGGTTCCTGGTTCTATTCCCGAGAGGATTTTGCATGTCCTCTCTGTTCTTGGCTCCTAAAATATATGCATATTCAGTTGTATGTCGCTGTGGATGAAAGTGTCTGCTGAATGTAATGTAAGCTTGTTGATTGGGCACACCGGTTATCCTCAAATTCTTCTTGCAAAAACAGGAACAATCGTTGGATTCCATTGTTATTCCATTACCCTCAAACATCAAACTGTTGACTCGTTTCCGTTGCTCTGAATGCCACACCTGCTATTAGCTGCTCTAATTGGTCATTGCGTTAACTAACTGCGTGGAAAGGCAGTTTGATAAGCAACCGTTGGTGCCATGCCTCGTGATTGGGAGGCCCTGTGGAATGTTTTCAGTCCCCTACATCTTTCCAGATGTGGGTCTGAACTATCAGGGTATAAACAGATGATATTGTTAATATAATAAAAATGATCCTTCAGAGTGATTTTTAAGCTGCTATAGTTGACACAGTTTGGTTTGAATGGTTATTTATAATGAAATGACTCTAGAATTCAATATGACACCTCCAGGACTACAAAAACTCATGTCATGAAATTTTTTCTTACCCCATTGGCAAAGATATTTTGGGATAAGTAAAATTTTGTCTAGATTTATGGAAGCCTTTGAACGTTTTGTTCTTATGAAAGTAAATTTAACTTGATAAACTCTACTAAAAGGTTTTAAGGATTTCCATATCCTCCAACAAACCTGTCTACAATAGAAACATAGATTTGTCAATAATATCAAATCTTTCCGCAAAAAGGGTGACTTGTACTTCACTTCAATGAAATATAAACCGAAGTTTGTAAAAAAAATGCCTTGACAAATAAACCAACGGGCTGCAATGAATCTGAGCAGTTTGTCTTTATTGTATATAGTATATAGCAACCGGTTCGGGTTTTTTTAAACAGTCAAGAGAAGGACCTTGCAACTTCCGTCATTGTCTTCTATATCGTAGGGAACACAGAAACTCCCTACACAATGTTTTGCAGCAGCTTCATTATAAGCAACTTCTTTTTTCCATATCCTTCTTATTCTTTTCAAGGTCGCGGTGGGGATTGGAGCCTATCACAGCTGTCAAGAGGGAAAAGGCGGAATACACTGCGGACAGATTACCAGTCCATCACAGGGGCCACACAGACACAAACAACCATGTATGTTTAGTCCTAAGGGTAATTTAAAATCACCAGCCAACTTGGCATGTAGGCTTTTGGATTGTGGAACAAAGCTGGAGTACCTGATGAAAACCCACAAAAGGACAGGAAAACAAGTTTAGCTGAGAAGCTTTAAACGATGAACTTTCTGGCTGTGAGGCGACAACCATCACACTAGTATACTCTTCACTTTCTAATATTATTTGGGATTCATTTAAATTTGTGTAGTTGCAGAAGGATAACAGTGAGCTTTTTAGGTATGTTTTCTAAATTTTTGATAACAACTCTGCAAGTTAAATAAAAATGTCACCATGTTGTCCATGTTTACGTCTCCTCCTTTACAGCTTAATGATGAGAACGGTGTATGAGGTATTTACCACATTTATTTTAGTCCATTGTTCGAACAGTTACATTTTCACAACAGCAGATATTGTGACCTTGTTTAGGTGCAGCTCTTTGGCAGGTTGGGTGTCTATTTCCAGATCCAAAAGAAATCCCAAGAATACAGTTAAGGGCAAATCAATAAAAGAACCAATAAACAAATAGAAGAAAAAAAAATAGGTCATTCTGATTGTTTTTCTGATTAAATTTATTTAAAATAATAAAATGAAGCCCTGTTACACCAAAGTCATTGGGCATGTTAAAGGGTTTAATAATTATGCTTAAGAGAAGAAATAGTGAGAATTCCTTTCTTTCTTTTTTCGTATAGGAAGTGTGAACTTCAGAATAGTAATTATATTGTGCATAGTACAACACATCGCTCAAACCTGACAGCTCATCTGAAAGACAAAGTGAAAAGGGTACATATGTAATTTTGTCAGAAATTAAACTTTGATACCGTAATTTTCCAATTTAGAAAACAGTAAACAATACCTCATGAATTATTAATATTTACCTTAATCTATTTTTTCTGAGATGTAGAAAGTTAAAAAAAAAAGCCTTTTTTTTTTACCTTTATATTGCCTATAGAATAGCTTCATCTATAATTCTCACATTTTGGTAGCAATTACACGGGAGCCATAATCTCATCAGTCAGAGAGACAGCTGTTGTACTGTTTCATTCTTATCTCTTCTGCCCGCTGCCGTTTCTTCACTGTCTCGCTCTACCCCTCTCCTCCATCTTCCTCAGACTGAGTGGCCAGCATGTCTGGTGACAAGAAGTTCTTGGCTCCATCTCACTTTGGCTCTGCTTTTCAGAAGACAGAGCTGGCAATTATCAGAGCTCAGGCTGCAAAGACTGTTTGTTTTGACATTAATCTACCTCTCATTTTGTCTTTACCTCTCTGCTCATCACCAACTGAGTGATCATAATAACACCAGCGGTAAACAAGTGTGTTAAATTTAAATCTGCATCACATCAGTCAGTCCTCTTGCTCAGTTCATTAATATCAAATTTAATGCATTTGTGAATCTAAAGTTCTTTGAATGCAAAAAATGTTAAATAGTCTGCAGTAAACAATGAAAGGATTTAATACACGTTCTTGAACTAAGAAAATTTTACAATTGTGTGATGCTCCACCTCACTTTTCAAAATAAAGGTTATTCAAGCACACTTGATTTTTACCATCACCTTTGTTTTCTGAGAAAAATCTATTTTGGGTCCTGTTTTCTCTGTCCAAATGACAGTTCTTTGGCTGTGCACAGTCCTGCCTACAGTTTGAGTGGTGTGAAAGCCATGTTTATTTTAGATGACGGATACAGTCTCCCCCTGTATCAGCTGACAATATCAATCCATATCTCATTGTTCTTTGCTTCTTTTGCTTGTGATTCACAGGCCATCCCAATAGATTTGGTTACAGTGACATTATTCATGGATTCTTTGGCAGTGATCCTCTGTGCTATAGTTTAAGAGAAAATATTGCAAATCTGTTCACATCATAACTTAGAATTTAATAGTAATTGCCAGCCGTATATATTCAGTATTCATTTTCATCTCATCCTCCACCCTCATATCTTTCTCCTCTCCCTTTTCCAATGCTATTATTCTTTTTTTTTTTCAGGGCAGCTCTAAAGCAGGCTTTGCTCGTGTGATTTACTTTCTATTAGGGGATTAAAAATCAATTATGCAGGAAGCCATGCGTAGGCGTGATTATAGCTGCGCATGACGGCACCATTCATCACAGGACCACTCATCTCTGCAGCCGTTGGTTACAAAACACACACCAGGACAGCCATCCTTAACCATGAACCCTGCCCCTCATCTTTTACACATCAGAAATGAAGCAGGCCCACCGTATATAAGATGAATGACTTGGCCACTTTTTCTTAAAAAAAAAAAGAAAGAAAAGAAAAACACTGAAAGCTTATTAAAATAGGTTCTAAAGAGGATATAATATTTAAAAAAAACTAAGAAATTTGATTTCAATTGTGAACCCATTAGAGAAATACTTTACAGGAGGAACATCCATACTTGAACATGCAAGTGCTGCTCATATAATTGGAATATCATGAAAAAGTTAATTTATTTCAGTAATTCTATTCAAAACGTGAACATTATTATATACTCAAATTCAGTATTATAGAAAATTAGAATATTACTCAAGACCAATACAAAAAAAAGGATTTTTAGAAATGATGGCCAACTATGAACATAAAAAGTATGATCATGTACAGCACTCGATACTTAGTTGGGGCTCCTTTTGCCTGGATTACTGCAGCAGTGCGGCGTGGCATGAAGTCGATAAGTCTGTGGCACTGCTCAGGTGTAATGAGAGCCCAGGTTGCTCTGATAGTGGCCTTCAGATCTTCTGCATTGTTAGGTCTGGCGTATCGTATCTTCTTCTTCACAATACCCCGTTGATTTTCTATGGAGTCAAGGTCAGGCGAGTTTGCTGGCCAATTAAGAACTGGGATACCATGGTCCTAAAACCAGGGAACGGTAGCTTTGGCACTGTGTGCAGGTGCCAAGTCCTGTTGGGAAATTAAGTCTGCATCTCCATAAAGTTGGTCAGCAGCAGGAAGCATGAAGTGCTCTAAAACTTCCTGGTAGACGGCTGCGTTGACCTTGGACCTCAGAAAACACAGTGGGCCAGCACCAGCAGATGACATGACACCAAACCATCACTGACTGTGGACACTTTACTCTGGACCACAAACAATGTGGATTCTGTGCCTCTCCTCTCTTCCTCCAGACTCTGGGACCTTGATTTCCAAAGGAAATGCAAAATTTACTTTCACCAGAGAGCTCTTCGTAAATCTCCCCCACATTTTTGAATGGTTTTTGTTTCACAATCGTCTCCAGGGTGCGGTATCCCTATTGCTTGTACACTTTTTTCTGCTGCATCTTTTCCTTCCCTTCACCTCTCTATTAATGTGCTTGGACACAGAGCTCTGGGAACAGCCAGCCTCTTTGGCAATGACCTTTTGTGTCTTGTCCTCCTCTTGCAAGGTGTCAATGGTCGTCTTTTGGGCAACAGTCAAGTCAGTATCTTTGCCCAAGATCGTGTAGTCTACAGAATCCGACTGAGAGACCGTTTAAAAACCTTTGCAGGTGTTTTGAGTTAATTAGCTGATTAGTGTGGCACCAGGTGTCTTTAATATTAAAACCTTTTTACAATATTCTACTTTTCTGAGATACTGAATTTGGGGTTTTCATTAGTTGTCAGTTATAATCATCAAAATAAAAGCAATCAACTCTTGAAATATATCGGTCTGTCTGTAATGAATGAATATAATATACAAGTTTCACATTTTGAATGGAATTTCTGAAATAAATCAACTTTTTCATGATATTCTAATTATATGACCAGCACATGTAATCAGTCAGAATAATTACTCTTCCATTACATTCATACCCTTTACAAGAATTTAACAAAAATGTTAACTTCTGAGCCACAACCAATATTTCACTGACTTTCAGAAATATTGAACACATCACAGATTGCTGGGATTACAGTTTACACTTGAAAATAAACTAAACAATAAACCTCTATTCTGAATATCATCTACAGGTGACAACTTAAGTATATTTGTGTAGATGACTAGCTGCAGAACAGCGATTAAAAAATTATGAAGCTTTTTCTTTTCTTGCTGTTTCTGATAATTACTCTTCACCTCATAGTAAATGCTTATTGAAGCATTTTTTTTTTATATTCTTTGTTCAGATAGCTTAAGAAAGGTAAAAATAGGTCATGTTAAAGTTCACTGATCCTTATTCTATAAAACTATAAGACACAATGGTTTGTAACTTGTGAAATCTGGACTGAGCAGATAGTGTAGAGGCATTTTGCACAGTGTGAGTGTCTGTTTGCACTTTGTGGGTCTTTGAAAGGATTGTTAAAATCTTTGCTGTGATGTGAACCGGTCGGCTGAAGAAAGATTATAAATGCTGGGGATGCAGACGGGACTAGCAAAATGGTCATAAAGGCTGTATTTGTTGCTGGGTTGCAGTCTGAAAACCCCGGAGGCCTCAGCACAAGACAAGACAGAAGCAACTTAGCTGCTCCTGCTGCTTCTGTCCACATTTACTGCGTATCTTCAACCCCCACCCGCTCACCCCACCTTCCACCAATCCACCCTGCACCCCCGTGCCCCCCTTCACCCATTTTTCCTTGTTTTATTAAAGATAAGACTTCTTGCTATTAAAATAATCTTACATCCACCATCAAACTGAGACAGAGCAAGAACAGCGCTCTGCAATGTGTTGTCCCAATGAACGTCCTGCTTCCTGAGTTTCCTTCATCATTCTATTATTTGCTCTATTATCTTCTATGAAAATACCTTGAGATATTCCATGCAAACAAAAAATATGTCGAGTAAAAAGGCCACATACTTTGTCTCGATTCTCTTCCTCTGCTTTATTGGACTGTCACTTCACTTAGAAAGGGTGCTTCTAACAACTGTGTCAAAAGAAAGCAACATGCGATTAAGGCATACGTGTGAAAAGAGCAATATTTCAACCTTCCCTCATTCAATAACATGGATCTATGTGTATTTTGTCACGAGGAAGAAATGCTCAGCCGCTGTACTGACTTTTTAATGTCACCCTTATACAATTACACCTTTCTGATTTGTTGAAAAAGTTAGGTACTTTATTTAATTTGGATGAATATTGAGGTGATATGTTTTGATTTGGTGCAAGCCCCCTACTAATAATGTAAAATATAAATCTTTAGCATCATTAAGGATGCGAGTTAGTGAAGGGAACTCTGAATCAGCAGAGAAGCCGGTAAAGATGCACTACATGCACCTGCTTTGCTGAGATCTGATGAAAGTGGTCAGCTTGTCACTGTGGACGATATGTAAAGATGTAAAGATTTAAAAACACAACTCAATACACACCTACCAAAGCTCAAGCATCATAAACAAGATTTTCTAGATTGTTCACATAAACATGACGAAGTATTCATGTTTTTCTTCAAGTGCTTTTTTCTTCTTCTTATTTTCTGCCTCATCTGTCGAGCGTTCACCAGGTGGAGATAAATGATCATTGGTAGATTTAATGACAATGTTTAAAAAAAGAAATCTTTTAGTCTTTTCTAAACCGTCTTCAGCATTTTCACATGGGGTTTGGACGCTGCACAATCTTATTCTGACAGAGGCAGTCAGTGTTTGGATCTGTGCCTCACTTGCACACTCACGTGCACGATCCTCACTCAAACCCTCATTCATCCCTGTAAGAGTCCAGACTTCGGAGAATGGCACGTCTGTTTACTCTGAAAGGTTCAAAGATAATTTACCTGGATTAGAGGAGCCATCTGCGCCTGCCATCCCAGATTGCTTTGGAGGTATCTCAATAATTACTGAGCAGGCTGCGCAGCAGACACTATAATAGGAAAGCACAGAGGTTTGCTCCAAAGTGGGGCTTAATGCTCCATTTTACATCGGTTATTACCGGGTGCCTGCTGGTGACACCTTTGGTCTTTGGAAACTTGCTCTTTGTCTGGCCCTCAACAGAAAACAGTAGAAAATATAGTACATACTATTCTAGTCTGAAGTGGGTCTGAAGTTCCCACGCCGTTGATCAAATATCAGTGTAAGCACCTTCAAACTGAACTGAAGGTTGGCGTGTTCACGTCAGCGTCACTGTCTGATTTTAAATCCACTAGAGCACAGCGCCAAATGTCAAAACAGCAGGAATTCCTTTTTTTTTTTTTTTTTTTTTTTTTAAATGTATTGTCCTAAATACACGAATGATGCGTTTAAAAGGGTGTGACCGCATGTTTGCTATTGCCATGAAGACTGGTGCCATGAGGCATGTTTGCAGTCAGAGGCTTCACAAACTAAAAGGGCACAACATGGCATTAACGCATCGCTGACCTGCTGTTTGTGCAGTTCAGAGAGCCCAGTCACTCTTAGGGGGTGTATAACTTTGGCACTTCTTAGTTTGTGTTCATCCAAAACGTTGAGAGCGAATGGTGGAGGTGAATAATGTTCAGATGTTGCATTATAAATCCCAAGTGCAAAGCATTTGAAGCGATGAAGACAGTCTTAGACAGTTACACCCTCTTAGAGAGTAGGTGTTTTATTTTAAAAATTAAAACTAGAAAGAAAAAAAAAGAAGAAGCATTAAGACGAAGGTGACGGTATTGATTTTTAAAAGGGCTGCATCTTGTGGTTTCTTGAAACATGCTGAGGCACAGGAACATCTCCCTCCCTTTCTTTCGCAACCAGCACACTATTATTTTATAGCCGTCTCCATCGGACACACAAAGGCACAAGACGATTCCAAGTGGGCAGCATGCTTAGACACCAGGTCAGCTGCACCGTCATTACGCTATTATTGCTGGAACATTGATGAAGTTATCACTTAATGAAGTGAAAAAGCAGGCGGGCAGACTGGGGGTGGGGTGGGGTGACAGTACCCGACTCAAAACTGACAATGCAGTTTTGAGTCTGCATTTAGCTTTGTCTCATTCACTACGCTGCTGGGGTTAGATATCAGGAGACTTGAGTCAGCAGCAAAGTAAACCTTTGTATTCAAGACATAATTTGATACTGTTTTCTGCACTGGGAAAATGGAGGTTTGCACTGGTACTGCCATTGGCTGTGTCACCACATTCAGTCTGAGGCATGCAAAATAGCAGTCGTAGCTCTAAAAGTTATGCATGCCAGCACAATTCTACACACAGTTTGTTTTTTTTCTGCCTTTATTTGCCTACAAATGGTAGAGCACACACTGTGTGTGGTGAGACTGAGAAGACTGCTACTCTGTGGGACAGATAAATCTGCCTTTACAGGGAATCTGGGGGATCTATATTTTGCTGATGCCGCGCACATCCGGGGGTGCACACATCTACACCTATCTGTTATGTACTGCATACAGGCATTGCCGATGCAGCATATACAAGTAAACTACTGGTGGTGCTGCTCATCTCTGCAGTACTATAAGGTGCAGAAGTCTGTAAAATCCTTGAAAACCCTTCAATGAAATTATGCTCTGTATCTTATGTTCTGTATATCACTTAAACTCAGGAGTCCTTTTAAGGATGCCATTATGTTTATGTCTTGCAACATGCCAACTTAAAGTGTAAAACTCAAAACACATGACTTGGAATGCTGGGCTGCTTCCATACCTCGAACATTGTACCGTTTTTTTTTGTTTTTTTTAACCGCGAGCTTAAAGTGCGTTTTCAGACTTCACTTTTCGGGAAGGTGCTGGTGGATTTTAATGATTCATGAGTCAATTTGCTATGTGTGAATGTTGCACTTATAGGAATGAAACGTTTTACTCCGAGGTGCAGCTAGGGACTGCAGAACAGCACTTGTCTGCAACTGATTCAGGAGCTGTTCAGTGTGTGGTTTAAGCTCTCACAGGCATACCATTACCTGAGATCCTTTAGAGAGGGGGAAATGAGGTTGTACGCTGCCTGGCTTCAGCGAGGTCACACAACCAGGGGCTCCTGCTCTCTCTGCACTCTGTCTTCCCCTCCCACTCACTCCCATCATTTCACAGCACTGCATCTTCATGATTGCAGGGTCCTCTACCATGTTTTGGCCATTACAGCACTCGTCCCATCTTACGCTGAGAACCTGAAAATGCCGACCCCTTTTAGAGTCACATTACTAGGCGCAGACACTGAAAACACACACGAGCATTGGGTTGTTTTTTTTGTCTGTGTCTCACAAAAACATTTCCTCTGTTTTCCCTCACACACACAAATTCTGACACTGGCAGATAGTGAAAGCAAGGAGGATGGATGACACATTTCCTGAGGAGAGGTAGCCAGCGTTATTTATTATAATTCGGCTCTAATTTCAATATTTTCAAACCTTTGTAGAGATTTATATGTGCTGCCTGAAAGGGAATCCATCTCGACTGAGCCCCGGCTGGCCTCAACTTTGCTGGTGTCACATGATCGATGTCTTTCCTGGCCTCCTGACATCTTTGGGGGTTGCATGGGCTTCTGTCAAGCTTGGTTAATTTTGCGCTCTCAGCTCACCCACTGTTAGCATATGAATATCCTCATAGCCATACATATTCTACAGCCATGCATAGGGATTTTTGAAAAGTGCTCCTTTTTAAGAAGGAGACTGAAAAGACCGGAGGGGACCAAGAGGACGAATGGAGTGGATGGGGAGGGGGCTTGGCAGGATGTTTTCACAGCTGTCATGGTGATGAATTAGGCTCTTATGATTAATCTGTATTTAAATGTAACATTACCATCCCCAGACAGTTAGACCCAGCCCATTTTCAGTGGACCATTGCCATCCAACAGAAAAAAAAATATAGTGATTATATTGAACACAACGGAAAGGAGCAAACCAGAGTCAGGTCCCATTATCAGCTCTTTTAAAGCAACCATAGCTGGCTTTAGAACGCTTTAAAAGTTACTTCGAGCTACAGATAACAGTGAAGCGGATATACCTTTAGATTCATTGTCCCTGTGTCCAAATAAATGTAGACCTACTCAATGTTGGGCACAAAAGCTTCGTCAACATCCGACTGTGAGGACCAACTCTCCTCCCTTGTCTTTTGTGTGTCACCATTTCAGCCTTTTAAAGCAAAGTTAGTGTTAAAGTAAGGCCTCCAACCCTGCCATTTAGTTCCCACACGACCTTGCAAAGATACAAAAGCAGAAATGGTGAACAGCTGCTCACCGAAGGCAACAGATTAATGCGGGCCAAATCAAACCTCTAAACTCCAACAGCTGACCAGGGCAGCAAAGAGAAATAAAAATCACAATGTGCGTTTTATTGCTCTTCTGAGGCTCTCGTTCTCTCCACTTCAGAGCTTCAGCTGTCATTAGTGTTCATAATAAGAGCTTTCCCATATGTTTCTGGAAACAGATGTTATGATTGGGACGTAACATGTTATGACTGCACATTGACAAACGGTGTTATAGGTCAAGTGAGGGTCAGAGTTATCGCTAAGGGGAACACGATGCCAGGGAATGTTGCGGTCACAGATGTTGACAGAAATCAAACGTAGTGTGATGGTAACTGTGCTTGGCAAGTTTCTCGCAGGTCATTTGACTGCTATGAGAAAGGTTCCTACAGACTGAGAGCTCCTTGAAATGATATTAGCTATAGATATGCTTCTCTTGAAAGAAAAGGTGATATTTTGAGAAAGAGCTCCCCTTTTTGTTTTTGCATAAAACATGAAGCTGCCGCCGTTGGCTCGTTTGTACAACTTTGGACAAAGACAAACAAAAAGGGGGACAAAGTTAATTAGGCTCCATCCAAACCTCCCCTAAAGCTTACTAATTCAAATTTAACATATAATTTAAGTGACAGTGTTACGACCACAAAATTGTAAAATGTTCTAACAAAATCGAAAATGTGAAAATGTTCATTAATGCTTTTACTTTCTAGTTGTAGACAGTTTTAAATGTATTAATAAACATCGCACTTTTAAATTTTTCAAAAAAGTGTGACAGTAAAGTTTTAACCTTTTGGTAATGTTGCCTTTCCGTCTCGTGACACTGGAATCACGGATACTAAGGGATTTCTTTATTCCGTTGCCGTTTAGTCTCGTTCTTCTTGTTTTAAGGTGTATAAAAGTACATGACCATCAAAGCAGGTATTCGTTGGAAGGTTTTCCACACATTATCTCTAGAGACTGTCAAGCACAGTTCATGTCAATGTAATTTCACTATATAAAAAAAAAAACAATGAAAAACTAAATAAGAAAATACTACAGCAAATATACTAACAATCATTCAAACGTGGCTGTGTCCTTAAAAGCTGGCAGTGGCTGTAAAACACAGGTAAATGGTCTGCACTTATGCAGCACCTTTTAACCTTATCTCAGTTCTGCAAAACACTTCACGCTGCTTTACACCCATTCGCACAAACACTTTTACTATATATGATATTGGATAGTATGCATATATTATTGATGCACTGTTTATATGCAGTCCTTTGTGTGTGTGTATCTGTGCCGTCTTAAACAGAGGATATTGGAATAAATGTCGAGTTCAGGAGTTCAGCGCCCCAAGTCGATGTAAAATCCTGAACCAGTGAACCACTCTTCAACCTGACACAGAGCTGCAAAGATACACTCTCTTTTTGCTTTAAATCTGAAATTGGTGTTTATCTGATGTTGGCTTTAATAATTTTTTCCATGCTGGGAGTTTTTTGTTTTAAGTGGTGAAGTGTTTTTGTCTATATGTGGAAAAAGAGGGAAATACCTGTGTGCTGTCAATTAATATATGCACTGATTTATTTCAAAGGACCATCAATAAGTGTATTTTAGGCAATGGCCTTTTTTTCTTTTTGTGAACCTAAAGGGAGAGAGGGAGAGATAAGAGGGCAAGACCTGATTATTTATTGGTCTGTTTTGATTTATATCAAAGACCCAGTTAAAAAAAAAGAAAAAGAAAAAGTTTTAAATGTCCAAATAACTGTATTTCTGCTTTCAGCCACAAGGTTAACAGTGAAGTCATCTAACTAACAGAGTGGAAAACAGCTTCATGGGGCAAGTCTTGGCAGAACCTTTAAAATTTACCTCCAGAGTAAAAAAGAAAATCTTAATAAATAAAGCGATCTAATCTGAATTTACATATGCTGCAATCACTTCACCCTAAATTTAGAATCATCAAATGTTTGACCATGTTGTTTTGACTATTATGTTGATGCTAATTTATACAAATATATGCATATCATCCATATTATTCACCTTCATTCTCTAAAGCTCTGTGCAGAGTTACCGAGCCCTGTGTGTGTGAGCTGAAACACCCATATATCTCCCCTTTTTTTTTTTGGCTTAATGGAATTAGACGTTTGGGATGATTGGAGGCCTGGGGATGAAGGTGAGCTGAGAGGTAATTTACCCCTTATTAAATGCACGTAAAGACATGCATGCATGTTGAAAATTTGAGAAATATTGATAATAAAATGTAAAAAGCTAAAACCACTGTAATACTCTGGTGCTAAAGTCTTTGAGATAGGCAGATTTGGAAAGAAAATCAATAACTGTGCTTAAGATGAGATGAAAAAGCAAAGACTTCTGAGGTTAACAGCTTGTTTAGGTGCTTCCTTAATACCCTGCTATGCAAATGCACCAGTTTTGCCGTCTAATTGATTTATGTGAAGGATGATGAGCTGCATCTTTTGATTACAGTATGGCTTGAGGAAAATTTTGTTTAAGGAAAAACCCTGCATTGGAGTTTTTCACTCAGAGGACAAAAGTAAATGACTTATCATGTAAACTGTTTTGAACATCAATATAATCAGAATTAATTTTTACCCAGAAACACTGAATCCAATTATTCTCTTCATTCTCCCTCAGCACTGTATTAAAGTGCATCTGTAAATCCCAACAGAATATGAATTAGCTGTGTTTCTAGAGGTTAATGGTATGAAGAGCTGTGTGTGTAGTGTATACTTGATGACTAAGAGCTCTTGTAATCAACCCCTTCAGGCATATGTTGCGATTCCTAGTCCAATGAAAAACACCATTCAAATTCCAATATACTAATAAACAATCACAGCCACTGACTACATTTCGGGCAGCAACCTCTTATATTTAGATTGATTATGCTGAAAAATGAATTCCTTCATTAATCTTTGAACCTGATTCCTGATTCTTGTTGCTGGGGAACACTGCTGACCGTCTCCTGCGTTGGAGCTTTCATTGTGTACAGCTCAGAGAAAGACCAGACAGAGCAAATTACACTGAAATAACTGCAACAATGGCTATTACTGCATCTAGGTGCAGCGTAGCTAATAGAGTATTGTTACATGGTCATGGGATATGTATTACAACGAGTAAAAGTGGAGCAGTTATCATTTTCTATTCTTCCCATAGTGCTTAATCTGGAATAGTTACATAATCAATGAAGGGAAATTGAGGCACAGAAAAAAAAGGAGCAAAACAATCAAAAATGAGAGTAAAGTATGACCTTGTTCTTTTTTTAAAAAGAAACTAGAGAGAAGAAGTCATGTGATACATTCTTAAATATTCCTCTTCTTCCAGTCTTCTCCAACCAGGGGCAGGAGGCTGCTGCTATAATTACAAAGACAATGAGGACTGCGGCGTGTGTTCCTCTTAAAATCAACCTCTGCGGCTCTCAAATTACCAATTAATTATGTAACTAACAGAAATTAGAAGTTCCATGCTTTATTTTTTTCCAACACCAACACATTTGATTGCACTGATGCCTCAAAGTTGTTTTTCAGCTCTTGTAATGACTTTCAGTTATACTGCAGGCATATTCTCTGTATTTCCTCTGTTTCAAAAGACAAACCCTTCGCTCTATGTGATAAAACATGCACAGTCGAAAGCACAAACAAACAAAAAAAACGTATACGCTATGACAGTATGGGTAAAATGTCATTTATTTTATGAATCTGAGTTTTTATTTTGCTAAAAAGACAAGGAAAAGTGTGTGAAACACTGCTTTTTTAGGTCTATCTGACAGATGCTGATAAACCGTTAACATAAGCGCAAGCGTTATATTTACTGTCCATGTGTGTAAGATTACATGGGTCTCAATGGTTTGCATATGTTGTAATGTGACCAAAAGCAGTATGATGAAGGATTTAAGATTCATGGTAGACATTTAGGACATGTTTGTGCTAAGCACTGACTGTAAAATGTGTGCCCTGGTCTATCGGCAGGCATTATGTGAATGTCACGTTGGTGTAATCAGTTAAAAGGAAGAACGTTCCGAACAAACAAGGAACTTTAGGCACCAATCCACAAGTGCAGTGTCCCATTTTTGAAGGAGAATAGCTTCCTTTGGCCTTGTCACCTGGCACAACTTTAACACCTTTAATTTAATATACAGAAAACTAATGCAATGTTTCTTATTTTTTTACATAATTGACAATGAAAAAGCAGTTTTTTTCTTCTTCTTCTTCATCCTCTTTATTAGCCTTTTACCCTTACCATTACAACGCAATATAAACTGTGTTCAGCTGTATTTGAGCAACCAAATATTGTTTCCAGAGCAAGACTTGAAGAGTTTTTGCACTCTGTCCTTTCGTAAAAGTGCCTGCAAAGACTAGAGATGTGGAAATATCTAGATTCTGGATACGGATGACTCTGGGACATACAGCGATGGAACATAATTAAAAGCTAGCACTGTACACAACACAATATGCAAATCGGAAGGATTAGATGAAGGTTTTCTGAAACTCAGCAGAACAATAAAGTTCAAGAGTTATGTTGTAACTTTATGTTCAACAGCCATAAAATCCCAAAGGAAGAAGGTGATGCTCATATTACCATAATGGGTTGGTAGAGCGAAAACAGAGCCGAGCAGTGTGTAATAAAGAAATAACGAGGGCTCTGAAAGCCGACATCTGGGCACACTTCAGATTTTATTGACTAAGAGCAAAAACTAGATCAAATGCAGATATTGAATTCTGTGGCAATAAAAGTAACAACCGGAATTACCTACGTTGCTTTCAGCCTAATGACAAAAAAATTAACAAAGTGACGTCAATTTCTTTTAAAACCATTTTTAGGGGGAAACATTAATCAACTCAACTGTTTCAGCTGAATATCTGTTTACTTATTTAGTCACAGAGAATTCCAGGTTTCAGGAACCACTGAAGGGCCTATATTCACTATATTCACAAAGTTGAGACTACTGTGCCATTACTTGTCACTTGTAGACTTTTATTGTACATAACTTTCCCATTGAAGGAAATAGATTGATTTTTGATAGCATTAAATCAAAAGGAAATTTAGAATGTGTTGGCTACTTGTATTTAAAAATGAAAATGCTTTTAATCGTCATCATGTAGTAAACTGTGGATTGAATACACAATCTGAAAGTGTATTACATTGATAGTTTTTTCTCAGCTTTATCTTAGATCTTCATACATTTTTGCATGTTACAGCTAAATCATTTCTGTTGCTTTCTCTGTTATGGGGGGGGGGTGGTTCTTTTATTTCTCACAGTGGTAGCATTTTATTTTTATTTTTTCACCAGCAAAAATTGATTAATATTAATACACCTCTGCTTTTCTTCAAGCACATTCAATCA
This sequence comes from Xenentodon cancila, assembly GCA_014839995.1. NCBI lineage: Eukaryota > Metazoa > Chordata > Actinopteri > Beloniformes > Belonidae > Xenentodon > Xenentodon cancila. The sequence continues at coordinate 15,533,890 of CM026207.1, read as the reverse complement.
TCATTCTTTATTTAGACTGGCTAAATTATCCCCCTTTGTGATTATGGCTTCATGATGTATAGTACGTCATACTGGTGCATATAAAATATTAGAGCAAATATTTAGAAGCAGTGGCAAATGTAAGTAAAAATCTATAAGAAGTGCCTAAAATCTTAGGAGAACTGCAAATTAAGATAAAATTGGTAGTGGAGATTGTTAAAGTTAAATGTAGACTGATTACTTGAACTTTCTTTTGAAAAAATCAGGACAAAATAGTCAGATCAAAGCAAAGCACAATCGTTCACAAAGAAGACCCTTTAAACTCCATGTTAATTATTTGGGATCCTGAGATTGACAAGGGAGTACAAAACAAAAAAAGAAACTGAATTAACATAAAAAGTAAATAAAACTAGAGGTCAATTTTGCTCACAAAACACAACAACGTCCTCGACCACGTTTTTTTGATGAAACAAGTGCTTGACTCCTAAAAAGACAATTTTCAGATGTAAAACAGTTTACCAGTACCAGTAAGAGGCTGGTCCATTGATATAACTACATTACAGTTATTAGACCTCTTGACAATTTTGAGCACTTCCAGAGCTGGTTTTAATTGTAAAATTCTTCATGAATAAATATTCAAGAATCTCCTTCTTTGCCTAAATATACAGTGACTGTGGCATCGAATCGCATGCATGTTGCATAAGGTGAAATCAGCCCAACATTAAAATTGTAGCAACAACTTTCACCTTCCCATCTTGAAATCACGTACTGGAGAAAACTGAGAGGATGCTGCACTTATTATGGCCAAAATGACTATGTTTACAGCCTGGTCAGTCACAGCTGTGTAATTTCAATCAGCTAAACCTCTCCCACATACAAAGCACAGCTCATTACCAATCACCTCTGTGGACACACCATTTTGTTCCCTTGATTGGAAGCCCTGAGCTCCAATTAATATCTTAGAAGGCTGACATTTGAAATGAGGCTCCATCCTCTGGTTTGGAGCACGTCGCCTTATTTAATGAAGGCACATGAATAGAAATGACTGGTATGGAGGTGTTTTCCTTTGATCTCCTTTTGTATGTTAAGATTCTTTGGGTTCTGAATATGCCTTTTTAACTGGACATGAAGAATGAAAAAGTGAAGGCACCTATTATATATAACAACTTTTTTCACACTGCATATTTTTAACATATGCAAAGCACTAAATGTATTAAAAGACCAAACCACAACACAAACACTTTAAAAGCCTTTAACTTGCCAATGAACATGTCAGTACAAAAAGAGTAAGAAGTTCTCATGTCTTCACAAACGTAGTCTGAAACGAATTCAAATAATGGCCAATGCTTTGATTACATAACTCAATATACATAAGGCTGTATTTTCTGTCTGTTGAAACAACCGACCAATAAGAGAGAAAAAGATAACCTGGGGAAGACATATTGGCACAGGTTAGAAAAGATTCGGCTCCACCTTTTTACTGTTGTGGTGTGATTTATTTATAGCTATATTTAAAGGCTTGAGGAGAGTTATTCTTCCAGTATTTGGTTTCACCACATGAGCTACCTCAAACACTTCTACCACACAACATTTCTTCTTCTCTCTTTCAAGTTATCAAGATTTTATTTGTGAGTTTGTTTTGTTTTTCTTCTGCATCTTATACTCTCTGGCACTGAAACACAAAACTAAACAAACAAAAAAAAACAATTTGAACACTGCCCAGGTTACACTGCAATATACATATCCTCCCTAAAAAGCACCATCACTAAATTGGCCGATATTTTATCTCTTTTTTTAATATAATTTTATTATCACTTATTTATTCACTTTTTTTTTACATTGTGTTTTGTATATTAAAAAGAAAAGACAAAAAAGTTGCCTTCCATTTAATAATTTAGGATTTCTGTTAAAAAATCACTTTAAATCCTAAAACAACGAAGCCATACCAAGATCTCTAATTTCCCATTTCTGGTGTACAGTGAATGAAGTGTGATTTGAAGGTGGATTATAGAAAGTCTAAGCTTTTTCTGTGATTTAATGTACCTGTCAAATCTGACTTTTTCACTGAATGATGTATTGTCAGACCTGCAGTTTGTGTCAAGAATGGAAAAAAAGTACTAAGATAGAGAATGACTAACTACAAAAGATGTATATTTATGTTTCATATGCAAAGTACACTTTTGGACCGTCGGTTTACAAAACCTCTCTTTTTGAGGTAGGCCCGTGCTGTCTCCTTTCTAACCTTAACGGTGGCTCCAGCTGGCCGTGCTGCTGTAGAGATCTCGTGGCCAGTCGTAGGCTTGACATTATTTCCCTGCCCCCCCCCCTCCCCCTCCTCGCCAGACTACAAATTGTTTAGCATTTTAGACGAGGATCTTGTGTTGACTCACGTCCAAGCACATGGGCACTTAGGGATGTCATCTCCTCAAAGGTAATTGCTGTGCCCTTCTCTTAACGAAACAAGCTCAGGAGATAAATAACTAATGTGCCCCCTTGGTATGCTCATTAGCTAACTGCAAGTTTGCTGTTCCACAACTTTTTATGCGATCACCATCTCGTCACCTTTTACTCAAAACCATTTTCAGGGACATGCATAAGCGCACAAAAATCTTAGTTTTGCAATCACACACACATACACACAGTTACCCACACTTGTACTATTCTTCATTCAACCTTTTTTAATTCTCCATTTTGCCTCTGCCACATTCTTTTCCTCAACTAGTTGAGAGCCATAATGAATCCTAACAGCACCTTTAAATGGAAATAAGACTTTTAGCTATGAGTTCTCTGTGAAAGTCAAGATGCATTCTTCATACGGAATTCGGTGATGATTGAAAGTGCCTTGAATTTTAAGAAAACGTGCTTTATTCATCTTTTTTTCAGGCCTGCTTAAAGAGCCAAGACCAAGTTTTGAACTGACTGACTTTACGGTTTTAAAGAAATGTTACCTTCTAATATTGTTTTCACAAACTCACCAGCACTAATATGGACTAGTTTCACAATGCAAGGATCAGTCATTTAAATATAAAAGAAAACCTTAGTGGAGTGATATAAATGTCAAATCTCAAAAAGTGAGGCATGGAAAAAGTATGTCAACCCCTTGGAAATATTTGGTTTTCTGCATGAATTTGGCTTAAAAATGTTATCTGATCTCCATGTTAGTCACATTAACAGAAACACCTAATGTACTTAATTAAGTATACCCATTTAACACACAGAGTGATGGAAAACTAGAGTAAAACTACACTGAAATCCAAAATCCTTGATAAGGTAAAGAAGCACCGTTGGTAAAGACATCACTAGAACTGGTAAACACGTGTGCTCACATTATATGAACGTTTTTTAACCAGCAGGGGGTCCACGGCAGAACGAACAGAGAAACATCCACAAGTTTTCCGCAGAGCTCCTTGGCAATGTGCAGTGCCATTTGGAAAACGTTTTGTCGACTGATGAAACAAAAGTTAAACAATACTCAGCACTACGTAGGGTGCAAAAAGGCCACAGCTTAACAACATCAACATATGAACCCATCAGTGAAGATGGTGGAGGGAAAATCATGACCTGAACTTCGCTACCTCAGGGCTTGGACCACTTCCAGGCATCATTTAAATCAAAAGAATAAAATCATATCCTACTGGATAAAATCAACTTGGCTCTCCACCAGCTGACTCTTGAAGTTGGGTGATGCAGCAATGACCCTAAGCACCGAAGTAAATCCAGCGAGCGTGAAACGAATACAGTTTACAATAGTCACCTTACAAATGTGTCTGAGCTTTAACAGTTTAACTGCGTAGCAGAGCAGTCAAGTAGACGAGCATGCAGGAGCAGCCAGTTCCTTCTGAGCGTTGTGAAGGTCTGATCCAGAGACACCGAAGAGGCATGTCTGTAGTCATTGCTTTTCACCAGCCATTAACTCCAAGGGTTCAGTAACCTTTTCCACTAGCATTGTAGATATCTCAGTATCTGTATTTTGGCAGAACTGGACCACTTGCTTTGCACCATGTCACTTTAAACAAACCGAAAAACTGTTGTTGTCATGTCACAACTTGTTTCTTGTCTCTTTTTAACCTGCACTTTGTGTTTAAAATGTATTTATTGTGTAGCACCGAGGGTTTGAGGGTAACGCAATTTCGATTCTCTGTATGTATCTCACATGTGGTAGAATTGACAATAAACTTGACTCTGACTCTGACTCTGATATATATCGATGGCCGAAACACAAACCCACCTATCTGAAAAATGCCTTCTCCTGAGAGAACAAAATAAAACTTGTTTTCTCAAACAATTATGTTTTTTATGGATACCCAATAATTGTTACACTTTTTTTAATATATATATATATATATTTTTTTTTTTTTTGTTCATTTTGCAGATATACTGTGTTTAAGCCATCGATCTGCATTGGGGGTGGTCCAAAAAGACGTTAGAAGTTGTAATTCTTTGTGTGTGTTGTCAGATTAGATACATGAACTACTATGGTAATTTTACGTCAAATTGATTAAAGTAATTTCCGAGGAATTCACATACTTATTCCCAGCACGTATGTTGCATTCAGCCTGTATTTGACCTGCACTTGAAAGAGAATAACAAAAACACTTTACAAGTTTTTTTTTCTGTCATACAGCCCTAAACAGAGCAGTGCATATGTGTTTTTGAATGTAAATTCATCATTTATTCAACGTTGGGCAGATATTCGTTGTGCCTCCTGGGTTCCCACAGCTCCGGGGACCAGATGTATAAATGGTACATACACGCACAACATTTGCTTCTCCACAAACTGGCATTTATAAAGGAAGAATACGAATCAGTGCTCAAGATGCACACATTCATATTCACGACGTGGCAGTAGCAGCAGCTACTGTCACATTGTCTTTCTTTGGATCATCTTGACATTTTCCATTGAATAGTTTCATGATAAAACACAAAATTGGGAAATACTTTTCTTCACTAGTTTGTTATGCTGAGCAGAGGACTACTGCTGCTTAAAATTTGACTTGTTTCGATTAATTTTATTGTAACATTGAATGAGATTTTCAAAAATCAGTATAATTGCTCATAATCTGTATTCAGCTCTTGTTTTTGATGTGGATACACAAGTTGTACTCTTGTAATGCTGCTGATAGTGTCAGTGTAGGTGGAGATTTTATTAGCTCAAAATTACATCAAATCGATGTATAGCTATGAGTTTAAACATCATCCAGACTTTGCTGATGACTCAGTTTATGTTGTTAATTATTATAAATGCATATTTTGCTAGTAGGGTACAGCGCACAGGCAGGCAAACTGGATCCATGCAGACCCCAGTTGCCAGGAAACCAAAACGCTAGTGGTCAGCAGATATCAACTAGATTTTGGTGTTTGGGACTTGGATGCATGTAATATTGTTCTGCCTGATACTGAACAAAAGGTCTAGGTTTAGATTTATTGATGAGGAGTAGGAGAAAAGCAGCGGAAAATAAGCCAAGGGTGTGGCTCATTGATAAACTCAAACACGGACAAGAGTTGACAAAGTTCAGGCTCTTCTAGGAGCAGCAGCTCCCACAGTTTTCAGGTGGGATTCAGGACTAAAGAGCAATTTGACAGCTCCTGGAAAAAGATGCTACAATAAATCAGAGGCACCAGGAGAACACTTTAATGTGAAAGTAGAAAAAAAAAAAAAGCATGATTCTACCAATTTCTAAAAAGGCATGCATCTGTCAGTTTATCTGTCATTGTGGCATCACAAAGCACCAGTTTAAGAATTTTAAACTTCAACTCAACTCAGTGCAAGTTGTTTGCTGCCTCCCAATACAATGATGAATGGAGGGGAGAGCCCTCCACAGAGCGGAGTGCAGCACCCATCATCTGAAAGATCTTATATGAAGCAATTTAAGATGTGTTATGTGTATTGCTATGTGTGTGCATGTATATACGTATGTATATAGATAGGCGTGTGCACAATGGGTATAGATTTATTTTATAGATTTGTTTTGCGTACAGGAATTTATAACAGATTAATTTATTCATATAGACTTATTTACAAGGGTTTCTAAATGTGCAAATGCGTGTTTATGCATGTGTATATATGTCCATCCATCCATTATCTATACCCGCTTTATCCGTTTCCGGGTCACGGGGGTCTGTCGGAGCCTATCCCGACGCATATCAGGCGAAAGGCAGGGGTACACCCTGGACAGGTCGCCAGTCTATCCAGGGCCACATACAAACAACCAATCACACTCACATTCACACCTAGGGAGAATTTAGAAAGATCAATTAACCTACACTGCATGTTTTTGGACTGTGGGAGGAAGCCGGAGTACCCGGAGGAAACCCACGCAAGCACGGGGAGAACATGCAAACTCCACACAGAAAGACCCACCGGGCCGGAAATTGAACCGGGAACCTTCTTGCTGTGAGGCAACAGTGCTAACCACTAAGCCACCGTGCAGCCAGTGTATATATGTATGTATGTTTATTTATCTGTAGGTTAATACTGGTGTTAATGTTGTTATGCTTTACACAATGGTTTTGACATGTCTGGAATGAATCAATAAAATCAAAACAAAAAAAAAAAAGAAGATGATAGCACATTAAGAGATAAGATAAGATAAGATAAGATAAGATAAGATAAGATAAGATAAGATAAGATAAGATAAGATAAGATAAGATAAGATAAGATAAGATAAGATAAGATAAGATAAGATAAGATAGGATAGAGACTTTATTGATCCCACAAGGGGAAATTTGTGCGTACACAGTATGCATTATGGATGGAGGGTTGTGGAGATATACAAATAAATAATATCTAAATATAAATAAGACATGCACATATACACATGTACACACAAGTATATATATATTTATTAACATTCAACTTTAAAGGGACCACATGAATTACTTGAGCTGCTGTAGTTTGTAAACATTTATTTGAACATCAATCATTAAAATACTTATATACTTATGAAATATGTTCACTTTCATGTGCATCCATGGTCTCATGCAGGGGGTGACGTGGGTTTTCCCACCCCAGCACAGAGCTAGACCTCTGCACCAGTTTGTCAATCCTGCCCCTGTCCCTGTTGGTGCATCTGCTCCCCCAGCAGACCACTGCATAGAAAAGGGCAGATGCTACAACGGAGTCAAAAAAAGTCTTTGGCACAGTCCTGCAGACTCCGAAGGACCTCAGTCTCCTCAGCAGGTGGAGACGACTCTGGCCCTCCTTGTACAGGACGTCTGCATTTGTGGTCCTGGGCCTTGCCGAGTCCTCTTTGTGAAGAATATGAACATTTATGAAGCTAGAGATGGTTGGCTCGTCTGATCATCTGTGTCTCCTTTCGTCTTCTAAGCTGTATGACCAAATGTACAGACCCCAGATTTATCGGTAGCAGATCAAATATGGGTTGCAGATCCTCCTCTTCCAGCCCTGCTTTTTTTGTGTCTCCAATATTTTTCTTCCCTGTAGGCTATTCAGCATTGCACTTTGGAATTACAATTTGCTTTATTTTTATTCATTAAAAATTCTGTTTGCAGTTACTTTCATGATCATTTCTACTTAGTTGTGGCACAAACAATGATTTTATGAGCATAAACTTAGCTGGGTAGTGTCTGCAACGACTCATGGCTAAGAATAAGATTGGAAATCAAGTCCCTGCACATGCAACACAACGATTCAGGATCACGGAGACTGAGAATCTTATGAGAACTTGAAGTGCACAGAGCTTTTTGAAACCGGTGAAAAAGATGCTCATGCTCATTTCTTCCTTTGTGTGTACAAACCATCATGAAACTACACAGTTCTTGCATGGGGCCAACAACTTTGTTTCTTGACAACCTTCTATATGCACGTTTTGAATCTCTTACTAAATCCTTTTAATGAAGCAAGAAACACGGTTAATTGCAAATTAGTACAACATACAATATGTTTTCAAGAAACAACTGTAAAGTTTTCAGTGATAACAAACAACTGGGAGACGTTGATTAGTATCATGTATCAGATTATTTATCTAAATAATTTAACCATTTTTGTTCCTAAAATTTGACCTTAACTGTTTTTTTAACTAGTCTTGCAATAATTAGGTAATAACAGATAATTAGAAATGTTTTCACATGTAGATATAATTCCTTGTTGTCCTGAAAAATAGGCAACACTTACTTCCAATTTGAAACATTCAATTATTAATAAAATTGTTGTTTTGGGAAGTACAATGCCTCAGAACTGTTGACGACTATGTCATTTGCAGATGTATCATAATCCAGAATGAACTTTCCTGTATTGAAATTTCCTAAGATGTCAAACTGCCACATATGTGAAACTGTTTTTCCTGTTTTTCCTGGCAGCAGTTGCTGGGTAAATGCTTGTGTTTTATTAATTTCTGTTGAGGAAAAGGAAAGACGTGAGAAATAATTCTGGAATTGGGAAATGTCTTGCCACATCCTTCCAAATCCACGACAAGTTTTAAAAACCATCGGAAAAGTTGAATCAATTTCTTTCGAACACAAGAATAACTGGAGTAGTGTTTGATGTATTGAACTTCATTTTAAAGTATTGACTTGTTCCACAAAATTAAGGTGAGAAAAAAGCCAGCAAATAAATAAAGAATGTTCAGTGCATAAACCCTAAAGAAGTGATTTTATAATTGTTAAAGAAAATATTTGTTTTTTCCGCTTCATTTTTAAGTCTTTTTCCTTTCTTTCTTTCTTTCTTTCTTTCTTTCTTTCTTTCTTTCTTTCTTTCTTTCTTTCTTTCTTTCTTTCTTTCTTTCTTTCTTTCTTTCTTTCTTTCTTTCTTTCTTTCTTTCTTTCCTTCCTTCTCTTCTCTTCTCTTCTCTTTTTTTTTTTTTTTTTACAGTCCTTGGCTTAAGAAGAGCTTTTCATTATTAAGACAGTTTTAAGACTCCATTAATGAACTAAACCTGAGATTTAGCATTATATGGTATTGTGGGAAAACTGTAATCTGATAAAATAAATGAAGTGTCACCTTTTCATAGTAACCACTAACTCTTTTTTATGGATTTCTTTTTTCTAAAACACTTCAGCTGGATTCTTCTGCTGATAAATTAAGTTCAGCAAATGAAAAATGTCCCTGCACGCGCAATTGTAGATTGTAAAACAAGATATTGCTACATGCGCACAAGTCCACCTAGAGTCCACCTCAAGTCCACCTAAAGCTCTGAAATGCATCTCCTGGAAAAGAATAACATGAATATAGCAATGCTTCTAATGGCTATTCATTACAACATATAACTTCAGACTAAATCTAATTATTGAGCACCTTAAAGAGAAATCCCCAATGTAATGAACTCCCTTGTTTGGACCTTGAAGCTGTGTAATGTCCTAATCAGCTCTACAGCAAGCCACCTGCAATAATGATAAGGAATGGTTACTGTTATGGATATTAAGTAGGATGACTTCACGGAACAGAACCTTATATCAGTGGTCCACTAGTAGCCAACAAACATGTCTTACCAGCATTTAGATTTACTGTGCATCTTGTGGGGCTGAACAGCTATTTCTTAATCTAATGACTGTGCCTCAGGTAATGGTGGAGCGCCAAGCATCTCCCAAATTAATTTTGATTTCAAAGCTTGACTCAAACTTAATCCAATTTCTTTCTAATCCAATGACTTGCTTTGCTTTTATGCTTTTATAGATTTTGCATCAACTATACACACGTTTATCTCTCACCCTCTATCTGCGTTCTTGCTCCACCTCTCTCTCTCTCTCTCTCTCTCTCTCTCTCTCTCTCTCTCTCTCTCTCTCTCTCTTTCACAGACACACACATCCCTGCTAATATGCACACATGCACTTAGTGAAGCGTTGTTGGCACGTTGGTCACACTTGGGCACTAACATGTATACCCTCTGGATCCCCCCACCATAAGAGAATTAGCTGGCATGGCATCTATACAAAAGACCAGACTCAAGTCTAGCTAGAGGGATTAATCCCACCCCCATGTTGGCCCAGAGGGGCTGAGAGAAATTTCCTCCTAGAGAGGAAATCAATGGTGACAAGGACATTTTGGGGGTCACTACCCAGCTGCTGCGTATTTGAACCTTACCGAACATCATGGAGAAGAGATGTTTAAATGTACAGTATTGTTGGATGACGAGACAGAATCTTCCAGAGCAAGGTACTGGACAGGTTCTGGGCATCAAAAAAGCACCAAACTGACTTTGTTGTCAGAATCGGATGTGATCGATACCATTAAAATGTGAACAAAAGTAATTTATATTGTGCCTGCAGCTGAATTTGTCTTTTTATTCCATTCAGACAGTACAGCCCAGCTGGTGAGGAGTTCAACGTTTGACTATTTAATAAAACCAAATCAATGATTTTATCATTCAATACTTATTTCTTCTTCAAAACTCCTGCGTTACCTTCTTTCACCTCCTCTAAAAGAAAAGAAATAGAAAAACAAATTCTGGGACTGATGTGGAAGTTTATAACTGGGTAAATGTGTCTTTTTTAATGTTATCCAGGTGTAAAACATCCCTGTAGCCCAGAAATGAAAGTGTAAACTGTTAGTTTCCATCCTTAATTTATAGTGAGAGTTCACCTGTGTCATTGTAGTGGCAGTTTACATCCCGCCATCAGCTGTTGCAGTGCTGTGCATGGGATGTCGTCAGCTCTGCTGTTGCTAAGCTACAGACACAACAACCCAGAGCATTTATACCCGTCACGTGTGAGTTCAACCATGTCTCTTACTCTCTGCCACATTTTGAATGTTTTAACAGTTTGTCATGTCTTCCAACGCCAGCTGGTCACAGGAAGCTGAAGAAACTCTGCGGAGGTGTTTCGAGGCTGCAGGGATGCACTCATAAAAACCCCCATGGAAATGACATTAATGCCATGACTTCTGTGTGGAGAACGTCATCCCCACCAGAACAGTGAGGTGCTTCCCCAATAACACACCCTGGATTACCAATGACCTGAGAGAGCTCCTTGGCAATTAAAAAAGAACCTTCAGGGACGGAAACAGAGAATTGGTGAGGTCAGCACAAAAACAACTGAAAGTCAAGATTAGAGACAACAAGGAGGTGTACAGGAGGACGCTGGATAAACTGCTCCAGCAAAGCAACGATAGAGATCGGTGGTCAGGGATTAAAAAAAAAACTCACAGGCTTCAAGCAGAAGGAGAACCTGATAGATGGGAATCTGGACTGGACCAATGAACTGAACACGTTCTTCAACAGGTTCAGTTCAGAAACAAGCTCAGCATCTCCTCTCCCATCCCCAGCCAAACAAACCACTCATCCTTGACCCACAGCATCCCTGTTACACCTCAGCAGCCTCATCATCCACCTCGGTCATGGATCTCGGTGCTGCTCCATCATCGTCTCCTACCAAGGCCGGAGAAGATACCTCCACAATCATCTGGATTACAACAGACTGGACTGGAGATGCAACACGGATGCTGTTTATGTGAACTGAGAGAGCAGACTTTACTTCTTGAGGAAGGTTAGGTCCTTCAGCTTTTGCAGCCAGATGTTGAATGGCTTCTATAAGTCTGTTGTGAAGAGTAAAATCAGGAGATCCTTCCTGCCCACAGAAACAAATCTCTACAGTGAGTCTCTGTAGAGACTTAAATCATGCGACTACAACAATGAATTTCCTTTTGGGGTTTAATAAAGTAGTTTTAATTTTAACTGAATTATATATTTTATATTACATTATATGTTTGCATATGAGTATTACAGTGTATCTGTCATAGTAAAGACATGAGTGGTCTGTTTCATCAAACCACTGCAGTGTTTTTGATAAAAAGCAATAAAGGGAAAATAAAGTAGTTTCCATACAAAATCAGCATTTTATGGTGTTTTGTATTGTGTCAAGGTCAGTTCTGTGCGTTGAAACAAATGCCATGTATATTTAAAACGTGATGGGGGAGGACTGTGCAGTTAGGTACCAGATTCTTAACAACCTTTGGTGAGAACAGTGTTTATCTGAGAAGTTATTATAGAACTGCCTGGTTGATGACAGTTTTTTTTTTTGTTTGTTTTTGTTCTCTTTTTTTGGGGGGTGGGGGTCTGTAAAACAAAATGTTGATATTTTGTAGCTTAATAATTCACAGTTTTATAGTAATTATGTAAGGCAGCCAGGCTTGAAACTGTAGAAAATGATCTGTGTGACTGATTCTTCTATTTACTGCTGCTGCAATCATGTGTGGACAACATGAAGAAAATCACTTCTTACTTGTAGTTCCATATGAATAACCTCAGCTTTTTTTTAATTATTGGCCAGCAGACAATATTTTCCATTTTGTGGATTATCATTAATCACTCTGTGGCAACCCGACACCCTCAAATCACCTTCTTTCAATTCTGTTTTGTTGTGTAGGTCATATTGTAGCAAAGAAAACGCTGAAGACATGTGACGAAGGTTTTTTGTAATTCCACAGAACAGTCACATGACTCAGTAAATTTAAAATGAAAGCTATTTAGAGACCCTTACCAAAATTCTGTGTTATTTTCTTATGCAAACACATGAGTTCTCTGCAGTTTAGCAAATTCCAACATAACACATTTGCAATGAGCACGATTTGTGATGTAACAGTCAATTTGTAAAAGCAACTTTCCAGCCTGCAGAAATTAATTTGATATATTGGTTGTATGGACTGACTTGGACTGGTTTTTATTGTTTTGCTTTATATATTTATTTCTCAAGATAAGTCTGTGGAGACAAAAATAAATTAAAAAAAATACAAATCTTCATTATTAATAGTCGTTATAACAGTAGTTATTTAATTAATTTATTTAAGTAATAAGACTGCTTAATAACACTTTTCTGCAGGCAGTCCACAGTGCAACACGTCTAGTTGTATTTACATCACTACACTTATGCACAGCATGTTAAAAACAAACAAAAAAAAAATGCAAGAAAAAGAAATTCATTTTCCAGAACACAAATCAATAGACATTTCTCTTTGCTTTGAGCCTTTGTTGACAAAGGCAGCATGCAGTACAAAAGTAAGAGTACTTGGAATCTCCCCTTTGTGACTGAAGAAAACATAATTAGAGGACTGCATCTGAAGAGTCTAGCAGTCATAGTTACGGGCTTTGTGAGAGTAAAATTCCTATGTGCGTGTGAGAAAATACTCTGCAAATGTTATTTCATAAAGTCAGCCCACTTGTATTTCAAGGCATCGAGTACATCTATTTTGTCAGGACACCTTGGCATTTCTGAGAGAAACGTGAGGCTCCGCGTTACTGAATCATACGATTGAAGTTCAGCGCCATCCACCCATTGTTCATCTACACCTGCTTATTCCTATTCAGGGTCACCAGGGTCGGCTGGAGACTATTCCAGACCTCTTTCTTCTGAAAGCAGGGTTACACCACGGACAGGTCACCAGTCCATCACAGAGCCAAAAATAGACAAATAATACACACACTCACCTATGGGCAATTTAGAATCACAAATTAACCTGACTTACGTGATTTTAGACTGTGTGAGGGAGCTGAGTAACCAAAGAAAACAAGCACAGAGACAACATGCAATGGCCACACAGAAAGTCTCGCTGCTTGCTGTGAGGCAACAGTAACTATCAAGCCACCGTGCTGCCTTTCAAAGCCAGTATAAAATAATTAGTCATGCTTCTTTCTTTTTTTTTTTTTTATGATTTCTTCGCTGTTTTCAGTATTGAGACCTTGAGGGTTTTTTTGTTTGTTATTTGTTCATTTTTCATAAACTGCTTTGACAAATACTTAAGTATGTTTGCTATTGCACCAAAAAAAAATTGGCCAGCCTTTCTTATACTTTTCCTTTTCATTTCAAGGAATTACACTGCTTCCTCTGCATTCGGCTTTGATTTCCAGATGCAGTAGACAATGTCTCTGGACATTTTGGAGTATAACGGTGTTGATCCAGTATTACTAGTAATTCTGCAGTCATCTTGGTTGTTTTGAATAGTGGCTCCCAACCCACTGCACATGACCTATTGGTAGGACCAATCCCTCAAATGCAGATGAAACAATGGCTTTTGAGCTGTAGTTGCGCAGGGACCAGACATCTGTAGCTTTTGGCTCCACAGAGAAACATGATCTTTAATTATCTTATGTTTCATGGAGTTTATGCCAAAATTAAACAATGAATACATAAAACAATGTTTCTCTGCTATTTCTAACACCAATTATTAGTGTCCTGAGAGGAAGGTCAATGCAGTTGGGGGAGGGGGGGAGGGGGGGTCACTTTGTCCCATAATTCTGTACTAGTAGAAATAGCTGTACATAAGAGGGAATACCAGACCCATTTCACTAGTAGATGGATATGACTGGCCGAGCTTCTAAAAGATGCTATGTCAGTGCTGGTTCTGAACTCCTTTTGCTTGAATAATTTCTGATAAAAAGTAGCCGCAGCAAAACCACTGAGTCTCTTAGTGAAAAAATATATATTCACATACTGTATGAAATTCCAAATACTTACATTTTGCCTGTCACATTAGATTAATGCAACTTTGTCAAGATGGCAAGTGCATCAAAAATGTGAACCTATGACACATTTTAAAGAATAACATTCTGGTGTCTGTAAAGATTAATATGGTAAGGAGCACCGTTTGTACATATGAGGAAGAAGAACAAATCTTCCCGTTGCAGGTATGACAGCTGTTTTGCTCCAACATCTTCAGACCCCATCTTCTTCCTCCAATTTGCTGAGTGAATGTGAGACTCTAAGCTATTTCTCTGTAACATATTGAAGTTTGATTAAAGATAAAAGAAGAGGAAAATGTCAGAAAATGAAAAGGTCATTCGATATTGCACAAAAATGTTTGCAAGCAGGTACGCCTGCAATTGGGTCAAATTGACCCACATATTATCTCAGCAATATTAAGACACAGAAGGAGCATCTCTTTGCTTGCCTTTGCTGAAGTTAAGATTTATTCATTTTTCAAAAGTTCACTTCGGTGAGAGACACAATTAAGGTTCAGTGTAGGAGTAATACATTTTCTCTGCGTACAGAATTGCAGTGGTTCTGCGTGACCACCAAGAGGTAAATAACCAAGTATCTTTTTCAAAATGTTTTGCTGGACATAAATGTGTTGAATATTGAAAAAAATTGTATCTTAAGAGATCCCCCCATGCATTTAAATAATTGAAAGCTGTGCGTTTCGCTCCCACTGGTCTTTATGTGATGCACAACATTGTCTGGGCTTCAATTACAGTCAGGGCTGCTGAGACCAGTCCATGCATTCAGATGCGATCTTGCTGCCAGGCTCAGTGCATAAAAAAAAAAAAAAAAAAAAGCGAACAATGAATTGAATTGTTCTAAGAAAAGCCATAGTTGAAAACAAACAGTTCCAGACTAATGTTTCCCTTTGGAATCGTTCTCCGTCTACAATGAAAGAGGCTGATCTTGTTTCCAAAGATATTGACAACATTTCTACTTTGTCTGTACTTTAGTTTGAGGGTGTGACACAAATTTCTTGGGAAACAGTATGGAGGACCAGAGTCGAGAAATTATTCTGACACTAATCAAATCATTTCTCCAAATAAAAAAATATTAAATGCTATTAGTTTGAATTATTTTACGTCTTCAGTCAAGATAACTGAGAATTAGTGCTGGATGGTTGTCCTGCTGATATAATTAAATGCATTACATACACAACACAGTATGTCTTTGTGAAAAAAAAACCTGCCAAAAATAATGTATGGCAGTAGGCAGAGTGTTTTAAAGGCACTATTTTCTCGGGGGTGGGGGTGGGTGGAGGGTTAAGGCTGTGACCTTGCCTTGGAATATGTTTTTAAGAGACCCAGTGAGGACAGTGGCAGTCTGTGCCCACCCTGATATTTATGCACATAATCATACGCTCAAGCCACCAGAGCTACCTGTCAAAAATCAGGAACCAATCTGAAAGAGTGATTAGTTATGCCTGACTGACTTTGGTGAACACTCTCCATCTGCAAGCAATAGTATGGAATGAGCAAATATGAAAAAAAGGCTGCAAAGTGACAAGGTTAAGCTATTGCAGATGCAGAATAAACAGGTCGGCAGTGGAAAAAGGGTCACTTAGTTTTAGACTGAAGGGGTCTTGGACTTTTTCTTTCGTAAAAACCGTAATAATAATGATAAAAATAATAATAATAAGCTCAATGGCTATTATACAGCTGTGACACTGTGACCAGTTCTACAGTTTTGGAGACATTAATACTACACTGAACATGTACACAGATTCTTACAGGACAACGTGAGCGTCAAAGACTTGAATAGAAGACAACTAATGAAGCTGCCTGAAAGGAAGGTGAAATGTCCACAAAAGCCAAATGTAAAAAGAAGCCCACTTTCCTTCTATCCAAGCCTGGAAGGAGCACTGAGAACAGCAGCTGCGCAGCCTAACAGCAAATCAAAAAATGTGAGCTTATTCTATATCATCATTAAAATAACAGGATTTGCTAAAAAATAACACACACTATTTATTTAGCACTTACTAAAACAGAGTTACAAAGTGCTTCACGGGTCAACACACAGTAGGCCTACACATTCTTGCACACATACATGCATACGTACAAGCAAACATGCATCTCGATAAATTATTAAAATTATTTGCAAGCAAACAAGAACATTATATCAAATCACAAGTAAAAGCACATGGCTGAGATACAAAATAAGAGCAGGTAGAGAACAGTTGTACACAGGGAGGGACAGACCGGCAACAGACGGTCGCCCTGACATTTACAACCGACTGACCCCAACTATCAAACCTCACACCAATCCCACCGACATGTTAAAAGAAGAAGCTTGAGATAAAACTGGAAAAAAAAAACTAAGAGCTGACTAATGCAGCTGAAACAAGCTTAAACAATGCTCACCAGAATCACAACAGTACAGCTTTGGTACGCTGTCAACAATTTCACACAGTCTGAGAGCTCGAGCCATTAGAGTCCTTTTTACCACAAATCCACAGGTTTGACACTAATGGAATGAACATAATAATGCAACAGGTCCTACAATACATCAAAGGAGCACTGCACATTCATAGCATAAAGCAATGTGTCTTACTTACATTCAAGTTGCCAACAGGCTAATCGGTAGTTTGCTTTTCTCTGCAATCTTGTCAATCACATCATCATCAACCGTCTCTTTTTTTCGTTCACCGTGAGCATGAAGACTTCAAATGATCTGTTGAGATCTTGGTTCTCATGCATATATTGTTATTGTTATGTTAAGTACAAAGTATTTTTTTTTCTCCATATGCCCCTAAGCTTACATTTTTGTTACAGTCTACTTTGGGTTGAAATGTTTTCTAGATTGGTTTGTCAGCTGGCTCATGTTAGATGTGAGCTCATAGTGAAAAACAGCTCAAGTGCGGTAAAATCTGAGCATCTAAGATAATTGTACCAAGCATCCTTGACTTGTAGCACTGGTCTCCCCACCCGATTCAGCTGTCTTTGGCTCCTGTGGTGACATTCCTTTCAATAAGTTTTGCTTATTATCTTCCCTTTCTGTAAAAAGGCCACTGTCCAAGTATTTCGCTTGTTTCTCACACTAATTGTGCTCTTCATCTCTTTTTTGTTTGTTTTTTTCTCCTGTGTGCGTGCGTGCGTGCGTGCATGCGTGCGTGCGTGCGTGCGTGCGTGCGTGCGTGCGTGCGTGCGTGCGTGCGTGCGTGCGTGCGTGCGTGCGTGCATGCGTGCGTGCGTGTGTGTGTGGCCTGGTTCTGCAACATCTGTTTAGTGGTTATTTAAACTAAGATCAGCGATCCTGCTATTTCAGGAGACAGCTGTTGGCATTGGCATATTTTATGAATATGTTGTTTGTTTGTTTGTTTTGGGGTTTTTTTTGCACATTGTCGTGCCATTAAAGCTTTCTTTTGTTTATTTTGTTTATTTTTTTCTTATCCATAAAGCACCAAAAAGAATTTTATTTCATGAAAATGCAGCAGTTTCAAGTTAATTTGAAGGAATATTTGCTTACCTTCAGTGCGCGTCATCTACCACTCATGGTCTATCTTTGGTCCCTACTATCATCAAAAACCAGCTAAGATAACTTTGGACTTCCATCCTGGTTGTATTTTGAGATAACAGCGTATTGCTTTATGGCACAATGTCACACATCAACAAGGATGAAATTGGCTCACGGAGCTGCAGTGGACACCATGGCACTGTTGACTAAGAGACTAAGTAATAAAAGGAGAGAAAGAGGCCACACAAGAACATATTGGACAGCATCATAAGACTAACTTGGCCTCCGTGCCTTTAGAAAAATCAAGCAGTAGTTAGTTTTGTAACACAACTTTATTGTGGACTGAACATCAACCAGCAGCACTAACAGCACGAACTCCGGGTTGCCCAGACTGCCTTGCGTACAGGGACATCCTGCTGCCGGAAGGTGCGACAGTGTCGTAATGCTCCCATGCACATTCTCTCACTCCTCTCCATGGACAGCTCCTAGTCCACAGTCACTGGCATCAGCAGATGCAGCTGTGGGCTTTTGTCATACCATAAAAGCCAAGGACTGGTGCTGGTGTAAGCAATTTTTTAATGTCCTTAAAAGCAGACTGCTGTGAGTTACACCGGGTCCAGAACTTGATGAGTTTTTTTTAAAAGCTCTTACAAAGGCTGACCTGCTATGACAAGAGTATGGATGTATCTACCCAGGCAGTTGACCATGCCTAAGACTGTTTTTAGCTCTTGTACATTTGCAGGTGGCAGCAGTTCATGAATGGCTTCGGCTTCCTCAGGATCTGGCCTGACCCCAGAAGGCTCAATGAGCCAACCCAAGAGCGTAGCTGGCTCTGCCTAAAGGAGCATTTCTCTTGGTTGAGCTTTAGGCCAGAAAACGATGTGATGCAGTACCTTCTCAAGACTGGCATTGTGTTGTTTTATGGTGGCCCCATAGACCAAAGTGTCCTCCATGTCCGACAACCTTCAGCCCTTCTAGAGTCTCCAGCATCTTCCAGTGGAATAGCTCTGGTGAACTTGCTATGCCGAAATCAGTCTTTTAAAGCAATATCTGCTAAATGGCATTATGAACGTTGTCCGTCTGCAGCTGTGAGGTACAGAGGAATTTGTTAAAATCCACAGGCAGCATCAAGGGAGGAGAAGACCGTTGCACCACTAAGCTTGGATGTTATTTCATCAGGAGTTGGTGGAATGCAGAAATCTATCTTCAGTGACTTATTCAGTTTTGTCACATCTATGCAGATTCTGGCTCCGTCTGGGTTCTGTTTGAGGACTTGTTGCCAGTGGCACTCACCCAATTACACCATTGTTTTCCCTTTGTTGCAGTTCTTCTTTCACTTTCTGCATCAGTGATGTAGCTTTTTCAGCACTCTGAGCTAATTGTAGGCAGGATACAGATGACTTAGTGAGACAAAGAAGAGAGCGCTGAATATTTATTTTTGGAAAAAAAAAAGGTAAGATATGCAGCAGTGTTTGCTCTGGATGTTGGTTGTAACTGAGTGAGGTCATCTTTGCAATATTTCACAGGTGAAGACTGACTGACCAATCTTTGTAATGTCATGATTATAAATTGTATAAATATAAATATAATAATAATTGTATACATATCAAGATTTATGAAGTTCACCAGAGAGAGAGCCAACAAGTTTTAAACAAAACAGGGTTGAATAATCACTTCACTTTTGAGATGAGATGGACAAAACATTGAATCCTTTAATAAAAAATATAGACTCTGTAGCATACACATGATCTACTATCCCACTAGCAAAAGTAAAATTTAGATTCGCTACATAAACAAAAACGTATTTTTATGAAAGAAATGAATCGATGGATGTCAATACTCTTGGGGCTTCATGAAATGAACCCTATAACAAAGTGTTTCTCAACACATCTAAAAAGATCTGCTGCATCAATAATAATAATAATATATTTTCGAATATTATTATTATTTACTGCCCCTATTACGTTTATTCTTCACAGCTAGCTTGTTAAAATGCCTGTGTGAGAATTTACTTGGTCACAGCGAGAGCCACGTAAAAGCCTGGAGGACCTAATGAGGGTCTATGGATATGACACACGAGATGGCCACATACTGTGACTGCTAGTTAGGATGAAGTCTAAAACCTCATACACGTCGGTGTGATTTACATTTGAGCACAACGGGCATTTACAGCGAACAGAGAATTGTATTAGGATTATGGAGCGCGTGGATGTGGACGTCTTAGACCCCTGACTGCGAGGAAATCCTTGTCAGTTGTCAGTTAAAAGAACTATGGGACAGCTGTTGTGTCTGTCTTAGCCAAGGCTCTGGTGCTGCTTTTACTTTATATTATTCAAGGCAATTTTTCACAATTCTTTAATGTTTTAACTGTTCTGACAACCACAATATAATTTATTAAGAAATAAGAGGATTACATTCAGTCAAATTACACTTTAAAAGCTTGATGTGTAATAAATACTTGTCACTGTGCATACATGAATAGAGTAGGTTTATTCTTCAGTTGTTTTCTTTTTTTCTTGTTTATTTAAATATGTCAAAGCTCTGCATATGTGCACTTTGGGAACTTTAACAAAAATCAAGTTTTACTTTATTTACTGCTGGCTCATCGTTCCTGCAGATGATGAAACTGATTGAGTTAAAGCAAATTTATGAGTATTTATTCTTGCTGAGTTGACAAAACTGAGTTTCCGCTCTGGAAATGTCAATAATTAAACACTGGAACGGCAAAACCTTCTTGGTTCACAGCTTGCACGTTTGCTCTATTTGATCTTCAAGGGCAGTGTAGTCTGGCATCGTAAGTCTCTAATATGGGCTCAGGATGGATTCCCGGAACTGAATTTCATCCTCTGAAGTCTTTTCATCTCCTCAGTACATGCAGGTTGGGCCTGGCAGGAGGATGAGATCTGCCTTTTACCTCAACCCTCTGAAGGTGCCCCCACCATAAATGTGTTTCTCCTGCTGTGATGAGACCTCGAAGCTTTACACAAACTTACACATTTGCAGTCAGGTGAAAAAAAGGGAGGTACACCTCTTTCAAATATAATAATGGAAGTAGAACTAAAATGCTTGGCTTTATTTGACCAAATTAAAAAAACTTTCTTTTTTCTTTGATATAAACTTTCACCTAAATTCACTAAACTGGTTTTCATTCTGCAGTCCACTATTTCACAAAGATCGAATTTGTTCACATGGGAGCACTTCAGACTTTTTAAAGAATAATACAAACCACACACCTACTTAGATACAATACACCTTAATAGGCTAAAAGCTGAACTGCTCCTAAACATATTTTATTTTAGATAAACTCATAACAGGACAAACGGCACTTCCGCCAACGTGTGAGCGGCGGGTCTCCTGCTACAGGACTACGCGACTCCTAAAAGCGTGCCCGCACCCCCCCAGCTGCTCATAAACCTGTATGACCTGGTTTGCAGCATATGTCACTCTGGACGTTTCTTAACTCTCAAGCTGCGTAACTTTTCAGTCTTCAAATCAACTTCATGGCAGAAAGTAATGAGGGGTTTGTCAAAGGAAATTATAAAGTAACAGACCAAAGAACGTCCATCCATCCATTATCTATTCCCGCTTAATCCGTGACCAGGTCACGGGGGTCCGTCGGAGCCTATCCCGACACATAGTAGGCGGAAGGCAGGGGTCCACCCTGGACAGGTCGCCAGTCCGTTGCAGGGCCACATAGAAAGACAGAGAAACATGCACACTCACATTCACACCTACGGGCAATATAGTATGATTAATTAACCTACCCTGCATGTTTTTGGACTGTGGGAGGTAGCCGGAGTACCCGGAGGGAACCCACGCAAGCACGGGGAGAACATTCAAACTCCACACAGAAAGACCCACCAGGCCGGGAATTGAACCAGGATCCTTCTTGCTGTGAGGCAACAGTGCTAACCACTAAGCCACCCTGCTGCAGACCAAAGACCGAAAATAAGTAAATACTGGACCAAGTTACACTGAAGACTGACAGAGACCTAACTTTGTTGCTATTGGATAATAAAGTCATGTTTGTATTTCTTACTCTTTATATCTTGAATTTTTGAGTCTGGTTGATATTAAACTGGGTAACAGCTGTTTATTTCTTCACTGATTCCCAGTTTTATGTTTGTAAATGGTCGTTATTAAGTAAGATAATACTGCGATTTCAATAGTTTTCAGGGTCATTGCCATTTTTTATCACGAGTTTCATCTCAGACTCATAAACGACGTCTGATGATCACTTTGCTTGTAACAAGTACACAGCTGACTAGATTGTTTCATACACCTGTTAAAAATCTGGGGATTTTTTTGTAGAAGCTATAAACATTGCATTTTTTTTCCTTATTTTGATGTTCAGCAGACACATAACCTCGATTGTGATGTCCTTCCTCCTCTTGGTGTGTAGACGCTAGGTGAGCCAGATGATGTGATTAACAGAGATATAAGCCTTTTTTTCTCATTTTTATTCCTTTTCTGCTGCAGATGACACTTATTGTCAATTATTTGAGGATTAATATGTAAGTTCTGGATGTAAATGTTGTTTTTGTCCTCTTTCATTTTATTATTGATGTGTCTTTTCAACTTTCATAACTATGTGTTTATGTTCAGTGTCCACATGGATGAGTGGAAGATGAAGCGGTAAGCATGAGGACTATTTTACTTCTCTTCAGTGACGGTAAGGTACAGATATCAGCTGCATTGAAGCAGAAACATGTTAAATGGCAGTTGCAGTAACCAGTCCAGACATACCTGTTATTAGTAATTAGATTTTCAGCACTGTGGACAAGGAAAGAAATAATAGCAGAAGCATATTGATTGTTGTTACAACTGTGACATCTTGCTTTCGGGCTGCTTGGCAAAATCACAGTTGTTACCTGAATGTAGTTATATATTTATTTATAGGAAAAAGTGTTTACTTACCTACATATTATTTGACAATCCTTTTAGTACACAATACAAAAAAATACAAAAAACATCACAGTTCCGTTGACCAAATATAAATGGAATTATCTCTCAGATTGAAAATATCCTATAGTAGTAAATGTGTACACTCTCAAAATCTAACCTAAATGCCAGACCTGCTGATGATCATTGTTACCAGGAGGTTGAAGACTAAAAAAAGACATTTTCAGAAGAAGTGTGAGGTCTTGTTTTTGTGCCTCCAACTTAGCCACCAACCACCTATTAATGTGTGTAAAGCTATGTTTCACTGCGAGAAAATGGTCTTCAAACTCAACCGTAACTGTGTGCAAACTTGTAAAAACGGATGAGCCAGTCCTTGATTTTGCATTCTTTATATATGAATATATACTGTATTTATTGGTGGACCTGAACCACGCAACACTTAAGTTGGCTTTATTAAATGTTAGGTCTTTAGCTGGAAACACATTTTCAATTAATGATTTTATCACTGAGCACAGCTTGGATTTAATGTTTTTAACTGAAACTTGGTTAGACCCAAATAACAGTGCATCTGTCCTCGTCAAGTCAATCCCTCCTGACTCCAGTTTTACAAATGATGCCAGAGTGGGAAGAAGAACAGGAGGACTTCAGTCTTAACTAACTTCACATAACAACCAGACTAGTACAAGGAAAGGACATCCAAAATGGTGTACAATAGTGTACAGTAGTGCAAAAACCTGTTGATGAAAGGTTTTTGAAATTCCTTATTGGTTGTTGTGTGGCTTTTGTATATATTGTATCATGATTAGGAAAATCAAAAAGAAAATGGTAAATAATAAAAAAAAATCAATTCATGAGTAGACTACAAATATAACAGTAATACATACCAATAATTAAACCCAGAAATTAAAAAAAAAAAAAAAAAAAAAAAAATATATATATATATATATATATATATAAAAACACGCAACAACAAGAACAATTCAACTAAAAATCATTTAAAAGCCATTCCAAAGTGATATATGTTAAAATTACTTTAAAAAAAAAAAAACCCTGTCTCTTGCCTTTAGGAAGGCTGTTCCACAAATAGGATGAGTCACTGTAGGTTCTTGCTTTTCATAGGCCTGTCAAAGTAAATTAGCTAATAAAACGTCAATGCCAATTCTGTGTAATGCCACTATTTTTATAAATGTGAGAGTAATGCATGGTTTCAGGAAATATGATCCTCAACCTAAACTGTAAGTTGGAGGGAAACAAGAAGGGATGCAGCTGTAATAGACAATACAATGTATGAAGCATCAGTTACGCGACACATTGGTTACGTCTGTACTCATACAGTAGATATATATATATATATATATATATATATATATATATATATATATATATATATATATATATATATATATATATATATATATATATATATATATAGTAGTAGAGAGTACTACTATAATATACTGTACTCTTTGTACTCTCAGAAATTACTGCTGCATTTAGCCAATGCTGGGTTAGTATATACTGCTAGTTACAGGTGAATGATGGGCAGCCATTGGCTGAGCCAACTGTCAATCAAAAGGCTACGCAGCATACTATGAATACATTTACTTGATGTAGCTGAAAAAGAAAGAAATCACCACCCACAGAGGTGTCATTGATGTGTAATTAAACAATACAAACCAAAGGTTTTTTTTAACCAGTCTGTAAACATGTTTATTAAAAGATGCTTAAAAACAGCCGTTGTTTAAACGGACGTTATTTTATGTTAGAATTATTCAGATCAACATTAGTCGTTGCTGTTTGGACCAAAGTTTGTCCTTTCTAGACTTTCAGGGCATGTTTTTGACATATAGTAATACAACGACAACCATTTGTTTAATGCAAGGATAATTGTCTACTCTTGTATTATTGCAACTTGAAAAATATCTTTTTAAGGTAAACAGAACATGAAAAACGTATTTGTGTACTTAAATATGATGAGTTAACTAAAATCATTAGATTATTTGCAATTTAAAAATTAAATAGATTGACAGCTCTAGACTTAACTTATGATAAAATTAAATATCTCCTACAGAAGACCTGGAGATTCTGAAGAGTTTGGAGAGTAAAATGGGAGCACTAAGGAGCCCTCAAGAAGACACAGTGGAGAAAAAAAAGTTTGGGAACTTTTGTGCTATATCGCAAAACCTTTGCACAGTTTATGAGTCAGACACACAAACATTCGGTCTCTTACACAAGAAGGCACATCTGTATCTGCATTTGGCCAATTAATTGATTGACTGATTTTAATTTTCACCTTGGCCTCAAATATAGACAATGCTGGAGGTTAGGCACAGTTCATATTTTAGCCCCACGTCTTAAGCGGATTCTCCATGACAGGGGGCTTGCATGTCGGAGGGGCTTTTCGATTTGTCTGCAGAGCAGAATATTTCAGCCTCCTGTTCAAATGGGCGATGGTGCACAAAGTGTGTTACGACAGAATGCGATATCTCGCAAATGTTTAGCATTATCCAGACATCCCAAGTTGCAAAAATGCGTTTCAGGGAGATACTAGTACGGGCATCCGGGAACCGCATTCTAAATGCAGGAGACTCCCGGAACTTCTAGAAGACTTGGGATTTCTGCGTTATTTCGCAAATGTTTTGTGTTCTCGCAAATGTTTTTCCTTTTTTTGCAAACATTTTGCGATATCTCACAAAATGTTTGCGTTATCGTGGGATATAATGCAAATATCTTGCGAAAAAAAGCAAAAGTTCCCTTTTTTTTCCCACCATGTCCCATAGAAGGCTCCGGAGTGCACCAAGAGAACTGAGAATTTTACAATTTATTGGAATAATCTCAAATAAATTCTCATATCCAGTTGTACAAGAATACACATCCTCTTTCATTAAGATGACCCACATTACCCATGAGGAAGAAATAAATCATGTAGGGCATTAGAGTTTGTTGAACTTCTCAGAATAATTCTCAAATTTACATGGTAGTTTTGTGGTTTAAATATGGAGGGTTGTAATTATAGATGAAGGACACTTTATTTTTTGTGCTCTCCTCTGTTTAACGGGTGTGTTCTTTTACTCTGTTAATCCCCTGGCAAAGAAACAGCAACTCACTGGGTGAGCTAACTAAACATCAATAATACATTAATCGTGCTGCATCCACTACACACAGACGCACAAACACAGCATATAGTCTCTATATCCCTCTAAAACACACACATGCACACTTTCCATTCTTTATTCAGCTATCGCTGGACTCCCTGCTCCTATCATCTGCATTGTGCATTCATGCCAGATCACAAAATATATGTGGAAATCATCCGAATGAAGGTGACATCTTGGATAAGGCTGCTGTGTCATTCCAGAAAAAGCAGATGAAAGTTGACACGTGCCGATTTGTTTTTGCAATTGTGCAAAGTGCTACGACGTTAACGCTTGTTTTGCATAGTCAAGGTGATGCTCAGGCAAAGTGTTGACAACAGCTGAGAGCCCCAACATGATATTAAAGATGTCATGTTGAATCATTATCTTTTCATTAATTAAAGATGATGATCACTTTGGGAGATGGCTCAGAAAGGTACGTCTAATGCAGCTGGAGTCATAATAGTTAAAGCTTTTATCACTGGTGCTTTAACCCTTTATAGGCCAGTCAATAAAATACTTTAAATGTCAAAATGTCAACTGTAGAGGGTTATTGGAGAATATTAAAAGACCTCTATTAACATTGTAACTTTTTTTGTAATAACCATAGACTGTAGTTCTACTGAAGTTACCAAATATAGTCACTTGCACTGTAAAGGTTTAAGAACCTGAAAGGTAACGATACAGTTGCAAATAATGAAAATTGCATCTGATACTACTCACTAAAAACACAGACAATAGAAACTAAGCTGAAGATATTTCTTATGCATACTTTCTGTGGTTAAATCTGTCATTTCCCTTTTTAAAATTTGCATTTGTAGATGTTATATGACAGGGAGCAAAGCTGTGAATGCAAAATGATCTGTTTGTTATTCCACTCTGCCAGGAGGTCAGTAAAAATTAAAACCACACTCACAGGAGCACAGAGGA